>PVIR01005289.1:0-72911 GCA_004026965.1 Petromus typicus
CTGGTTTATAGCACTCTAATTTTTGCTATATTTAATTGAGCAAGTCAGGGTCAATAAATATTAACCTAACAGTGTTCAAGAACAGAAATATATTACACATATCTCTTAAGTGCTTTCAAAGTGAAACTCTGGTACGAATACTTACTTATCAAAGCTATCACTATTTTTGATGAAACTCTCCAGCTTTTCCTTGGCATACTCCACCACATCTGAATGAAGTTCAATTCCATGATTTATTCCAAAAGGACCTGCAATCGTAGCAGCATTTTTATAAAAATATTAATAGCATTCCCTCACAGAGCTCTCAGTTTCTGTTCATTTATCTATCATAGGAGCATTTAAAGAGAGCTGGAAATAGGTACCACCTGCTGGCCACACATTTCTTTTTCCTCCCCAGTGGTGACACATTTCAAAGGGGAATGAATATCAATTTATATTACTTTAATGTAAGAAAAGAAAAAGACCAAAGTTCACCTGATTTTCTACCACACACACAAAAAAAGTGGTATGCATGAGGCTGAAATTTATAGAGACCTCCAAAAGGAGTCACCTGAATAAGACCACTGATAAAAAAAGCATCAGACACTACAAGAAGTTCTTTGCTATTATTTTATCATGTGCTCAAAATTCCTGATTCTATGATACCAGAAATCCTGACCTGACACGGATAACACATAAGACTCAGGATATCCCCATCCCCAGCAGGAAACTGCTACATGTCTCCTGAGCCAAGACTCCCTGAGGAGATCTCAGAGCTGATTTGACTCTCTGGTTCCAGTGTATTTCCATCTACCTGTTATTTCTTCCTCCACATGACCATGGGCGGAGTGACCTCCGAGGAAAGTGGAGAGGAGGGCTTTCTGTGCAGCCCACCGTCCTGCACAGACGATGAGGACAACAGCTGTACCTGCTCCGAACGAGCTCCCTGCCAACACACGGGTACGCTGATGCCCACAACCAGCGGGAAAGGACGACCACCTCCAGTTTTGGTAGTTCCTCAACTTCTGAATCCGAGTCAGACAAATCTTCCAGTTAACATTTTTAAACTATAGTTTGTGACTGGCCTAAGAAAGTGTTTATATTCTGTATTTTTAGGAAATGTACTTCCTAAGATATATTGTGTGCAGGTGTTCCACACTGAATGTCATTCAAAATGGAGCATACTGCAGTTCTTCCTAATGATCACTTGAAAAATAACAACAACAACAAAAAATTGGTCATAAATGGTCATGTTTGGATGAGGTTTGAAATACTCAAAATACAGAAATTTAACAAAATGTTCAGATAGAATCTTCATGGCAAAATCACTTAAAAGTAGGGCTTTAATTTACTCTGCTGCAATCACATTCTATTTTCTTTTTGGCAGGACCACAGCCTGCACATTGAGCTACATTCACAGCCATTTTACTACTTTTTTAAGATAGGGTCTCACTAAGTTAGTTGGCTGGGCTCGAACTTTGAACCGCCAGCCTCCTGATTGTTGGGATTATAGCTGTGTGCCAGCATGACTGACTCTGTCGTTTAAAACAATACATTCTCCTTGAAAAATTATTCAGAAAATTGATTAAATTAAAAAGTACCTGATGCAGCAAATTACAACAAAGAAAATCAACTTCCTTTGCAACGTTTATATGTATGTATGTTTTGGGGGGCAGGGGAACTTATTTTTGTTTTTCGTGAGACAGTCTCACTATGTAGCCCAGGATGGCTCTGAACTCTCGGCTCTGCCTCCCATGTGCCAGGACTAAAGGCTTGTGCCATCATGCATGGCTTTGTTTTCCTTTTTTGTTTGTTTGTTTTTTGTTTGTTTGTTTTTTTCAGACAGGGTCTCGCTTTGTAGTTCAGGCTGGCTCTGAGCTCAGCCTCCAACTCACATCACAGCAATCCTCCTGCCTCTGCCTCCCGAGTGCTGGGATGACAGGCGTGAGCCACCACGCCCGGCACTGTGGTATGTGGTACTGGTTGCTGCTGGGCGTGAGTCTCTACACCCAGTATGGTATGTGGCTACCAGGGATCGAACCCAGGTCCTTGCGCCTGCGAGACAGGCACCAGAACCACTGAGCCAAAACCCCGGCCCCTGTTTTCATATTTTTAAAAGTGAACTGATACTACCTTAAATGTTTTGCTTCTTTTTAAGGTCCTTATGAACTGCTAAACCTCCATCTAAAAATTAGAACATCAGTCCAGAAATTATTTAAGACTTCATATAATTCCTTATTACCATAGATAAACTGAGTAAAACTGAAATTTAAGAATTATTTTAAAGTGTCAACTTCAGTGGCAGAGCATATGTGTAACAATACCACTGTCACAGAAAAGTGCCAAAAAGCACACACAATAATGACAATAATGTCACTTTTCAAATATAATATTGAATCTAAGTAATTTGAGAACTTAAATTCCCATGAGGATCAACACAAAAAGGATCAAGAAAAACCGAACAGTATTCATTTTTTAAAAATTCAAACTAAGGCAAAATAGCTCATGCTTGCAATCTTGGCTGTTGAAGAGGCTGAGGCAGGAGGAACATAAATTGGAGGCCAGAGTAGGCAAACTAGAAGACTGTCTTCAAATGAATAAAAAGAACTGAGGCCCCTGAGCCTGGTGACAGAGTACGCCTGGGGTCTACTTCCAGTACCACCAAACAAAAGCATGCCCCAAATCTCTCCAAAACTTTACTTACCAATAAGAACACAGTACAATACTGTTCTATGAAATGAAATCTGCTTTCTCTTTTACTCTTTTTAAGGTGATCCATTAAATGTAAATGTAAAAGTTAATAGGGACTTTTATATTTTCATTACTCATTAAGAATGGAGTTATATGATTCAATCATTTTTTAGGGCAAAAAATGAGGGCCGCAATAGAAAAGATATCAATAAAAAAGTCAACACTGCTGGCATTCTCTACTTCCACAAGGTCAGTAAAAATGGTGCTAAGAAATTGAGACTTCCTATTTATTTTTAATTATCATATTTTTAAAAGTGGGAATTTCAGAGACAATATTAAAAGGAACTAGATAAGCTATCCCTTAAAGATTTCACTGGTCTCTTTTTTTCTTCTTTCTGCTATCTAGAAGCACAATGGTTAATTTTTTATAAGGCTTAAATTTAAGAAAATTTATGAATATTTTTTCACAATCACTTGTTTATCATATCACAATCCAGGATGATAACACTAAAAGACAACAATAATTTCATTAATATACAAAAGTTCTGTTTCACAAAAATACATCTGTAGAATACATTAATATCTATTATAAAAAAACATGTATAGTTTAAAAATATATGGAACTACTTAATTTTAAAAGTAATATGGAAGCATATTTTTATCATGACTGATTTGAAATCATTAACACTGAAAAATAAAAAAACAAAATTTATTAATAGAAGGCTAAATTTAAAAAATAATGTCACTAATTTATTTAGAATGTGACATGCAGCTAGAACACATCACCTGTATCATAAACAGACAGTGCAATGTAGCTCACGACAACTCAAGATTTGATATTCGTATTAAACAAAGTAACAGAAAAAATAAGGATCAGATAAAGTATCCATAGCTGCTTGTGAGAAAGGGGATTGAAAGGTTTAGGGTAGAAAAGAACATTTTCATCATTATAAGCTTCTGTCAGACGTGTGCTTTAACCAGACACATAGAACTTTTTCAATCAAAAAACAATGGGGTAGTGAAATGAAAAATTAAAGCATAGATGTCCAAATAAACAAGTAATATTGTATATATCAAATAGAAAGGCACAAGTTATCAATGAAATAAAGAAGTATTTAAAAGATGCTATTAACAGGTCAGATAAAGCATAAATCTGATTTTGCAAAAATCAAATTCAAAACAATCCCAATATTAAGATTTTTCTTTATAGAAACAGACTTTAGAAAATTAACAGACTTAATTTTTCTAATACATATTTGTAAAAAGAAAAATGCTAGGTTGCCTACTACCTTTAAAGGCTGAATATTAAAGAGAAAATATAAGAAATATACACAGAAGTCAGTTTATTAAAACAAATACATTTATTAATAAATATCTACGTATCATATATAATACTGGAAATGATTTTTAAGACTGGCAAAATCCCATTTATTATAAATAGTAACAAAGAACAAACTTCCAATATAATATCTAAAAACTCTTTTGTGTAGTATGAGATCTAATAAACCTCATTTATCAGTTAATCAAAGTTGATACACAACAGTCAATATCTACTAGTTTTAGATAGGAGCTGTTTATGCAGTAACTATTTCTTCTTTACATCTACATCGACCTCACCTGACAGCCAACAGTCTGACTGTGTAGAGTGGCCGGACAGGGCCTGCCTGCCATAGAGCACGAAACCTGAGCGCTTCATTCCAAATCTAAACACCACTTTGTCTTCAGTAATTTTATGTCAAACTTATTCACAGCACAAGGCCACAGGCAAAAAGCCCTTCACCACACATAACTAGAACTCGGAGGACAGAATCACCAAGACCTCTCACTTCAGGTCAGGACTCTCAGTCTGAAGTAGTGATGTGGTGGAAAGAGGATTTAAGATCAGACATCTTGATTTCCAACCCTGGTCCTGTATAATCTAAAATCAGTCGGTTACTGTTCTGAAGACTGCTTCTTATTATATAAAAGTAACCCCTGGAATGACCCTGGAAATCACAGAAAAGTGCTTCACACAGAGTAAGGCCAAGGCAGGTAACAAACTATTAGAGATTATGATATGCCTACCGCACAGATAGAAATGTTTGGTTATAGAAGAGTATAAACTTAGCTGCACGGGAAAATAATCTGTAGATTTTTAAAATCAGTTTAAAAAGTGGATTAAATGTTTGTTTCATTCAAACTTTACATGTCTGGGCCTTACCCCAGACAAAGTAGATTCTCTTTGAGCAGCCCCGGGGCATTCAGGTAATCTCTCAGGTGTCCCTGTGACTCGGCAGCACTAGCCCCATCCTGCTAACTGTTAGACAAAGTCCATTCTAAATCATTTAAAAAGTCTATTTCAGGATATATAAATCTCTCTTCTAAGTGGAAAAGGAATATCAAGATTTCACAACCATAAAAAAAGTATTTTGGGCTAACTCTAAGTATTTACCACAAGGGGGCGTAGAAGAATCAGTTATTTCGTCTCCAGCAAACTAACAGCGTAGAGAGTGACATTAAAATGTACTAGCATTGTATGTTATATATTGTGAAATAGAAAATGCTCAGTGTAAAATAAGGTGAAAGGAGACAACGTTGATATTGTAACCAAAAAGTACGGAAACAAATTTTATGTATATGGGGGGGTGGTAGGGTGGGTAGGGCTATGGGAAAAAATGAGAATTAAGTTGTGTCTTATACTGGTACAAATCCCCATTATGGAGTGCAATCATGATGTGTATATTTGATGTACCAATAAAGATTAAAAAAATGTACATATAAGAACATCTTCCAGGAAATTGCAATATTTTATCGCTAATGGTAGCCATGGAAAATAAGGCTCCTTTGAAACAATTTATAAGTGACTAAATGTAATCTGGAATAGTAAAGGTAAGCAGACAGGACTAGGTTTAATTCTTTTTTCTAATGAATAGCATACAGTATAGAGAAACAAAATACTGCAAACGTAGATGAAGGAAAGGGAAAATAGAATTAGCAAATGGTCAAATCATCATCAACTGGGGGATTGTGCTCATGTATTGCTACTTATAAGAATTTTTGATTTTCTTAATTTTCCATCCTATGTAATACTGAAAAAGCACATTAAAAACGAACAGTATCAAAGCTTCTAATGCATCTTGCCAAGTCAGCTTTACTATTATGAAGCTAACGAGATCAGAGACTTGTTCTCTGCTCTTTTGGTCTGGGAAAGGCCCAGTGGAACAAATCCTACAGTACCGATCTTTAAGGCTCCTCCTCCCAGTCTACAGACACACAAGTACCACTACTTCTTATTACATGTGAATCTCGGTTGTAAAAATACATCAAAGTAGCAGTAACAGACGTCATCAAAGCTCATTTACATATTGAAAGGGCTGTTAATATTCAGGCTTACTACATCCAGAGCAACTCAGGGCTAACTGTACCTTATATGTACACTGGAACATTACAAGAGACTAAGTTTATGTCAGGAAGGGTTCAATGAACTAAGAATAAATTTGGTCAATTAGAAGAGAGAATGGTTTTAAAACAAATTTAAATCACTTTAGATTTGGATCCAAATTCTTTCCAATGAAATTATTTTCTCAGAAAGCCATTTTCATTAGTTCTTTTGTTCCACTGCATAATTAAAGTACCTGAAGATATACAGAGCCAGAAGAGTGACCGTGACATAAATATCTCATAAAGTATTTACTAAACTAAATGAAGAATGGCTGGTAAGCAACACTAAGTATCACAAACAATTTAAAGGGTAAAGAATACAGCTCTTACACAGGTCTATGTTCTCAGCAGATGGAGTAGTGTCTTAGTAAGGAAATAAATAATGAACTACATAAAATGAGCTATAGACTTAAATTTAAAAGGCCCTCAACTAAGTAACAAATGATATATATATAGTACCTAGAGACAAACTTTTCATATTTTAATTTTAAAATTAATTGGCAAAACAGTATATGTCAAAATTATTTTATCTGATATTAGGAGTTCAGGTGTTCCACAGAAATAAATCTCATGGATAAATACAACCTGCTCAAAATTAATTCTTTTTGGCTGTTTAACAGAAACCCTATTGAATGAAATAGATATCTTCCATTTATTCGTAAAGAAATGTCTCTTTTGAATTCAAGCATTCATCATGTATTATGAAAATGTGCAGTATATTCAGGACTCTAGCTATCACAGAAATGGAGTGGGACAACCTGGTAAAATGGAAGAGGAAGACAAAGATATTTCAAAATTTGAGCCTTCTAAGCACATAGAGAGAGAGACAGAGACAGACAAAGACAGAGACACAGAGAGAGAGACAGAGAGACAGAGAGACTGGTGGAAGTTTATGCCTTGAATAATTGAAAAGTAAAAGTAATTTTTACCAAAAACAGCCAACACAGGAAAAAGGATTTGTTGAAAATTTTGCATTGTGTGGAAAAATACAGGAAGAACGAGTTGGAGACTCAACATTTTGAGTCCGTATAAGGCAAAAAGTGGAAAAAGAACTGTCTCTATAATTCTTTCATTAGATCTTAGGTAAACTGAGTGTCAAAGTAGAATTAATTGCCTGTAATAAAATTTCATTCAGAGACAGTTTAGCTTTGAAAGTCTTGAGGACGGATCAACTTTCCTCACTTTACTTCTACGGGAACCTGCGTGGACACCGTCCTGTGACACACACACAGACACATATCAAATAGACCACAACCAACCCATATCCTAAGCTCATCACGGTTAAGTCTCTTTATTTTTAAAACCAGGTACCTAAGTTAGTGATTTGCCTGAAGCTGCCCCATGAACTAACTGGTGCCATATTCAGGATTCAAGCCCTTGCAAGGAGCCCCAGGGGTACAGGGACTTCCTGGTCTGCCTGCACCCTTGGGTGTCCATCCACGCTCCCTCGGTAAGACAGCTGAGAGAAGACAGAGAAGAGAGCGTCGCTTTTGTCCCACCTTGGCAAGCACTATGCACAGCAGCCGGCTTTGACCTTGCGCTCTTCTGCACACCTACCAGACGTGTCACCGCAGAGGTGATACATACGGCAGACAAGCACATCAACAGGGGGGATAACAATTCACACCCACTTCAATGGCCAGGAACATGGCTCATTGACGAGGGTGCAGGCTTAGCACGGTGGGGAGGGCACGGCGGTGACTCATAGCAGCATAACTCCTTAGAGCCAAAAACTGTTCATGCAAATATCCAGAGCTGATGAGTGGATGACAAAATCTGGAACAGCTACTGAACACAACATGAGACCTAAGAAGGAATCAAGTGCTCATACAGGTTACAGCAGGAGGAACCTGGAAAATACTATTAAGTGGAAGAGCCCAGATCCATAACTACACATTAGATTATTTCACTTATCTCAAAGAACCAAGGAGAAATCTATAGAGACACAAAAGAGAAGAGTTTCCAAATTAGATGTGGTAATGTTTGTGTTCAGCGCTAAAGAGTGCTGAATTACACACTTAAAATCTTTATGTGGAAATAGCACAATATGTGGAAGGACTGGGAGTGTAGCTCAGTGGTAGTGCATTTGTCTAACACATGTGAGTCCCTGGCCTTGATCCCCAAACTACTATGGGTGGGAGGGGGAGAGTGTAAGCACGTGTAAGTGAGAAAGGGTGAGCACTTGAGGTCAAGGACATTGCAGGTGAGCAATAGGATCATTTAATGTCTTGTACTAAAGAGAAACAGTATAGAAGCAAAAACAATAATTCAGCAGTCATAGTAATCACAGGTGGCAATAAGTTTCGTGCTTGTCAACTATTTCACTTTTAGAATGAATGGGGCAGTACCAAGACAGTGGCACCCACAGTGCTACAGTGACTTGGAAAAACTCTCCACAGAGTCATCCTAGTCAGTGGAGAACTAAGGAAGTGACTAAAACACTTACTACACCTGGCATGGTGGCACACACTTATAACCTCAGTACTCCAGAGTCGGAGTCGGGAGGATTAGCATGATTCTGAGGCCAGCCTGGCCTACATGGTGAGTTCAAAGCCAGCCTGAAAAACATAGTGAGACCTCATCTCAAAGAACAAAGAAAACCCAAAAACTCATTAAGTTGGATGAGTCCATACATTATAGATTTTATGAATAATTTTCATATTATGGGCAAAATAAGAAAAAAGGGAAAGAATTCTGATATAAGTAGGAAAAGAACAGAGAGGCATCATCCCTTCCTAAATCAGGTATTATCAAGATAATCTACCGCCCTGGTTTTGACATTTAATTCAGTTCTGGGAAATAAAAGCACAAGACTTAACAAAACCTTTTAGAATGAGAAGCACCAAGAGGAGACTCAATTAAGTACAAGATTCTCTGCAAAAATCCTTAATTCTGAGAAGGCACTTGAGAAATGAGCAAAACACGAATTTATCTTCAACTTGAAACTCAAGATGTCTCACTTAGAGATTTTAAGAGCTGGAATGAGCCCTGTTCTATGTTTGGGAAAAAACCGAAATTTATGAATAACTGTTTCAGGTATACTTTAATCATGAGAAATTACTTGAAAATATCTGACAGACCTTCACTGAACAAGAGCTGATTATAGCCCATCGGTTACATTTGTTTTGAGAGTGAAGTGGGGAATCCCTCACTTACAAATATTCCCTTTCATTATGTTGCATAACCAGGCCCTCTCCCTGTGCTCTTCCTGCTTCCGCCTGTACAACCTCAGAGCACACGGCTGAGCGCAGCCCAAAGAGGGCCCCTCACACACGGGAAGCCCTGTGCTCAGCTTGAGCCCGGGGAAGAAAACCAGACGAAAGCCACGGAGCAAACTTCTGTCAATAAGGTAAGCAAAGCACTCAGGTATGATTCACGGTGCTCAGCTAACCACAGGGTGCACAGAGCATCTTTCTTTCCATCTATTTTGACAGGATTTTCTTTCTTTTTTTAAGGTTTTTTGAGACAAGGTCTCTTTGTGGTTCAGGCTGGCCCTGAGCCCAGCCTCCAACTCACATCACAGCAATCCTCCTGCCTCTGCCTCCCGAGTGCTGGGATTACAGGTGTGAGCCACCACGCCCGGCACTGTGGTATGTGGTACTGGTTGCTGCTGGGTGGGAGTCTCCATGCCCAGTATGGTATGTGGTTACTGGGGATCAAACCCGGCTCCTTGCGCTTGCAAGACAGGCACCGGAACCACTGAGCTATATCCCCAGCCCATGACAGGATTTTCTTTGATGAGTTCTGTACCCTCTTTGACTCAAAACACACATGAAAAACCTGAAATGAATAGGGTAGATAAGACACTTCCTCAGAAGCTTGGTGGATTCGAGATCAGCTACAAAATCAGGATTCCAGGCTGAGCTTTCCCTTCCCATCTCTGAAATGTTTTTATTCTTCTCACCAAATGAGGAACTCTATGCAAAAGAAGAACGATTATATGCTGGCGTTCAGGAAACAGACTCCCACACAGCCTTGGAACAGTATTGAGGGCCACTCATCTGGCCCCACAGTCGAGGGCCCTCGACTGGACCCACAACTCGTCAGCCTGCACAGGGAGAATATCCAGATGAAGTCTGAGATCTGTGCACAGTGCGTCTGGCCACAGCTATCTGTCATCTCCTGGGGAATGTTACTGGGAAGAAGTCCCAGGAAACAACTTCACTGCAAGCACAGTTGCTGATTACAACACACATCGCTCGCCTTGCCCGTGAAGAGACTGACCCCTCAGCAAGGGCGGTACGGCAGGCACGAGAGAGGACAGGACAAAGGCACTCTGAGGCTGGGGCCTCAACTCCAGCCTCGGGGTGCCAAAGCTGGTCAAAAAATACTGTATACAAGGACAAAGTGTGACAGCAACTTTCTTTGTTTTGAGGTGAGAAGAGAAGCAGTAATGGCGACTGAACTCAGGGGCACCCTACTAATGAGCTACATCCCCAGACCCCTTTCTTGTTTTTCAATCTCATTAAATTGCCAGACAGGACTCAATTTTGCAACCCTCCTGCCTCAGAGCTGGGATTCGAAGCAGGTGCCACTGGCTCCAGCTGAGGCTTCCATGGTTAAAAGCAGAACTGCTCCCGACTCAGTCCACTCTTCTGACTTGCAGACGGTCTCAAAGGCTAAACATTCTCTTTCTGACAAGCGTCTAGTGACCGGTGTGACCAGGTACCTGGAGGTTGCAACCTGCTGAAAAGTTCCTAACAGTGTGGCAAAAAGCATCAGATTTAAATGTCAGACTCTAAATTTTCTTTTTTGGTAAAAAATTGATAATCTGACTGGTTATTATGTATCATGAATTAGCCTAGCTGTAGAAAGTCCTTGCCCTCATCCTTTTTAAAAATGAGATTGCAGATTTCATGAGTAAAGGAGTGAGGAGTTAGCTAGTGTTCAGGAAAATGAGGTCTCCACTGTAACAATCACCTTAAAAGTGACAAACCAGTCAAGCACGGTAGCACACACCTGTAATCTCAGTGCTCAGGAAGCTGAGGCAGAAGGATTACTACAGCAAGGCCAGCCTGGGCTACACAATGAGACCTTGTCTCAAAACATCAAAAATTAAATACAAACAAATGTGACAAGCTGTGACTACATTAATTTACCGTCCACATGAGAACACACAGTCACTCTACTAAGGAACACACTATTACTATTTAAAACCCTTTGCGGACCACCTATCACTGTTAAATGAAACCATCATCTCATCCTACACCTGGGCGTACACCACAACCCTAGCACTGATCCCCGTAGGTAAGGACAGCACCTCTCCCCACAAGGGCAAGAGTCTATCCCTGGGCCTTAGTGCTCCCCCTTTAGGCTCACCACGCGGAAACCTCTGGGAATGTGGCAGCTGGACAAAAATACTTGTAAGCTTCGCTGCTATTCATCCTGCACCCAACATAAAGTCTTACATCGGCAGTGGTGAACCTCGGCATGTGTGCCGTGCTGCAGTATCATTTAAAGCTCTGGAAGGTTCGCCATCTCTGTCACATATAAAAGTCTCCTTTACCCATGCTTTTCCCAACTGTATTCCTTATTTGCCAGCTACCGTTTCCTAGCTATGGGATCTCGGGTAAAGTTAACCTCTCTAAATTTGCTTCAATATTGCTACCCATTACATATTTCAAAGCACTAATAGTGTGACTGCATGAGTTATCACATGTGCTGTGCCTTGAATTATACCCAGCATGTCATGTAATCACTCAGTGGGCTCCTTGAGGGCAGAAATCTTTACCTTTTGATTACTCCTGTGCACTCCGCCTACAGTGTTTAGCAGAGAGGACATGGTTATTTTGCTGAGATATCTTCCCCCAGCAATGGAGCTTGAATTCAATCCCTTGGCACTAAGCGGCATCCCCGGACCCCCTTATTATGTTACAGTCCTCCTAGGTTTCCCAGGCTGGGTATGAACTTGCAACCTTCCTGCCTCAGCTTTCCAGAGGGCTAGGATGACAGGCATACACTACCGTACCAACCTAGTACACTGAAACCTTTAATAAACATAAACTTCACTGAGCCTTTCTCCAATTGAGTTTTACCTACCAGTGCCACACCCCCATATGCCACTTAAAACTTTAAAAACATTCCAATTCTCTTTCCATTCAGAGTAAGGCAAACTTGTGTGTCAGCAGGCAGAACATTTGACCTGGAGATGATTAAATCTCCTGGGTTTGCCCCCTCCCACCCATTCCATTTTAAGTACAGACAATGACTAAGATTTGGAGAACAGTTCCAAGAGCCACTGTAAATCTGCCACTGTGCAGAACCAGCCGGCATGGATGAAAACAGTACTACTACTGTGTGCTTCCTCATTTACATACGATGACTACTTCAGTAGACAGTTAAACATACACACGAAGTTACAACCCCGTAAATCATGAAGAGTAATACAAACTCAGCTTACTTTTAAAGTAGAATTTTACAAAAATAAAATTACCTAAAATTAAGCCCACCATTGTACTTAAATATCCGGTTCCACTTCCCAGGTTAAGAAAAGATAATCCTGGTTGAAGTTTCAGTGCTTCCATAACTTCAGAATAAATGCAAGGTGCCGACAAGTGTATGTTTCCGTGCTTCCAGGCTAAGTCTTTGTACGCATTGTCTCTGTAGCCTTCCAAATAGTAATCCCCGCGATCGATCGCTCGGAAAGCTTGCTCCACTCTTTCAGTGCGGATGTACTGAGCTTCCTTAAGATTATCAATTAAGTCATCATTATCTTCCCCAGCACTCACAGCTCCTCCCATGATAGTATTCAAATCAAATCATAAACTTAAAAATGTAAGAAAATCAGTAGAAATGGCTTCCAATAAATGCACTGTGACTTATTTTCTTTTTAATATTGCACTTGGTTTCCAAAAATAAATTAATCCTGTAAGAAAATAAAAAGAAACAAGTTTAAATTAATCCTCGAGAAAAATAATTTATCAAGTATGCTATTATTGCTATTGTTTCTGTAGTATAATCTACTCCAGGTGTAGTGTTAAATGAAGCAAGCATATATTTTTTTAAAATTTTAATTTGTAAAACCATGAAAATAATGTATGTATGATCTCATCTGTACTATGAATATACATTTTATTCACATTTAATTTATTTGAGCTCAATTACAAAAATTGAATGCCCTTACCCACCTCCAACCTACCACCAAAGTTAAAAGTATAAGAGCTTATAGCTCTTCTCCACACTGAGTTTCTTTCATAGGTAGCATGGATGCTGAAAAGACAGCTCTTACAGTTAAACCAACTTCTTTTTTCCTTTAAGTTTATTGGTAATTTTAGCTATGATATAATCGCATACATCTTTAGGAGTTTGTACCTGTATATGATACATGTTGGTTTTTATTTGCTCCCCCATTCCCTACCTTTGCCCCTCCTTATTTACAAAAATTTTGTTTCCATTTTTTTCCTTTTTCTCATATTTTTTTCTTCCGTTCTTCCCTTTCCGCCAACCCACCTCCGCTTCCCTGACCTTTCAGACCTTTAATTCCTGTTCTGCATTATCTCTTTACATATTGGTCCTCATTTACATTTGCAGTTTCTCATACCAAGAACTATCTGGTATGTGTATGTCCTATTTATTTCACTTAAGCGTGTGGCCTCAACGCAGATCTATTTAGATATAAATGTCTCTAGTTTATCATTCTTATGGCTAAGTAATATTTTATTTTATTTTTTTAAAATCTCCATCTAGTCTCTGGTTGATGGGCATTTGAGCTCTTTCCAAGACATAGGTATTACAAACTGTGCTGCTATCCACATGGATGCCCATACATCACTGCAGTATGATGTTTCTAATTCTTTGAGAGATCTGGCAACCTTTTATTACTATGCATCTAGACTTGAGTGTAATTCTAGCATTTCAAGATTGTTTTGAAGACATGGCATTAGCACAAGTCAACTTACTCCTCCCAAGATGAAAGCAAAAATGGCTACAATAGCCCAGGAAACAGTGTCTGTCAGTATCCAGCATGGAACTTGCCAAAGGATTTTAAAAGTCTAATTCTGATTACACAGACATAATAAATGGCTTACTGTCAGAATGTATCACTTTGAAGAAATTATTCCCCTTCTGTACTGTTCCAGGACTTGGGAAGAACCTGACTCTTAGTTTCTCCTGAACTTAGCACTTTGTCCTGTTCAGAATCCAGCAAAAGAATGTTATCTTTTATGTAGCTCACATTCTTAGTAAGAAACAGGAAAAAGAGTAATCAAATAATCAAGAACTATCATCATTTACTGACACCATTCTATACGCATTCCAAGAGAAAGACGTTGTTATGCCTACAATCAAGAGAGAAACCAGGTGTAAAGAGGTAGAGCCCAGGGCGGGAGCTGAATCTGGGGCTCGTACTGTGAGCCGGGTGTGGTGGTGCACCCTTAGTCTAAGTACTCCAGCAGGCCAGGCAGGAAGACCACAAGGTAAAGCCCAGCCTGGGCAACTCAGTGACTCAGTGAAACTTGTGTCAAAGTACAAAATAAAAGGCTGGTGGTGCAGATCAGCACAGAGGGCTCAATCCCCAGTACCGAAAACACAAACTGGAAAAAAGAAAGTTCACATTGTGTGTTAAAGGAATCAGAGAACCAGACTGAGGAAATGGCTGGTACTGACTCAAGAGCAAATGTAGCTGGGCATTTTCTCTAATACTCTAATAGCCTGTGTGTTGTACAACAGAGATTTTTGTTTGTTCATGCCTGGATCCTTCTGAAAGTGTCACTACAGTTGTGGACCTTCTCCCTATTAAAAGCCTGAGTAGGTCAGAAATTTTGCATACAATTTCAGAAGACTCCTGAACTCTTAACCATAAAAACCATTCTAATTTTAAAACATCCGTGAGAGCCAAAAACTGTCTCCAGGGATTTTCCATTTTTCAAGACGTCTCATGTGTAGGGTAATCTGTATACAGAAAGATCTAAATATAGAAATAGACCTGAGACCAGGTACTTGGAAGGCTGACAAAAAAAAAAAAAAAGACACAACACACAGTACAAGAATGTGAGACTTGATACACCAGACTCTCTTTCTGTGGACTAGTAGGAGAGACAGATATATAGATCTGGACAAAAAGCTGCAAGAACACCCACAAAGGAAGTAGTGAGGAATCATTTCTTGGATGTACAATAACTTCCCTTATTCACAGTTTAGTTTTCCATCATTTACTTATGCATGGTCAGCCATGGTATGAAAATATTAAATGGAAAATTACAAAAATAATTCCTAAATTTTAAATTGAAAGCCATGCTGAATAGCATAATCAAATCTAACACTATCATGCTCAATCTCACCCAGGATGGGAATCATCCCCTTGCCCAGGGTGACTACTCTGTAATCACTACTTGCTCATTAGCCACTCAGTGGCCATCTTGGTTGGGAAGTCAACCACTGGGCACAGCTGTGCCACTCCATCATTATGCCAAGGCCACTCCTCTCACTGCATCTCATCACTCAAGACATCAGTAACACCTCACGGATCAAAAAGGTGAATGCAGTACAGAAAAAATTCTAAGGATGTTTTACTCAAACAGCATTACTGAATATAATTACTCTATTATTGATAATCTCCTACTATGCCTACTTTATACCTTAAAGATCATCACAGGTACGCACAGGAGTTTTGATCTGGATGTCCCCTCTGGCCTCATGTATTTCCAGCTGGATGTGGTGTTGGGAAGCAAAGCCTGGTTGGAGGAGGTATGACCTGGAACTGTCACTCTCTGCTTCCTGCCTGCCACACCATGAGCAATTGTCTTCTGCCATGCCACCCTGTCCTGGAGTCAGCCAAGGCTAGAAGTGAAAATGCTACTATGGTCCAAAATAAACCTTCTCTCTTCAAGAGTTGTGGGGGTCAGGCACTGTGTCTCAGCAGTGAGAGAGTAAGACAGCTCTGTATGTGTAACAAATAGCACATGCAAATTGTGCACCCATAAACCCTAGCATTCATCTTTCCTTTTTAAGGAAAAGTTTGCTATACAGTTGAAGAAAAAAACAGTA
Source organism: Petromus typicus (assembly GCA_004026965.1). Classification (NCBI taxonomy): domain Eukaryota; kingdom Metazoa; phylum Chordata; class Mammalia; order Rodentia; family Petromuridae; genus Petromus; species Petromus typicus. Next base: position 16,075 of record PVIR01005289.1, read on the forward strand.
TTCATATCAACTATGGGACCAGAAGTTTCAGATTTCACATTTGTTCAAGTTTTGGGATGTTTGCTATAGATAAATACCTTGGGGATGGGACCCAAGTCTGAACATGAAGTGCATATATATATATATACAAAGCATTTTGAGTTTCCACTTTGCAGTTTAGAGATGCTCAACCATAAGCAGTTCAGTCTGTCCTAAGTTTCGGAATCTACTGTGTCAAAGATAAGGAGAGGTTCGTGTATAATCTACTGACATGCTTAATTCTCTGATGCAAATTAGTTCATGAATAGGACACAGAGATGTAACTATGAGAAAGTGTTGTTCATACTATATGTTTCTATTGTGAAGTGATCAAGAAGGAAGAGCCAACTGAGCACTTTACATAGATTTAAAAAAGCCTCAACTCTAGAGTACTTTTCTGGAAGGCAATGAGATGTTGGTAAAGTGGCTTGAGCTGATCTGGAGAATCATGAATGCAGATGAAAATTCGCTAGGACATTCTTCCCTGGCAGATTAACAAAGACAACTATATCCAGGTTTAGATTTTTAATGAAACTTTTTGATGAAAAGTTATCCACAAGAAGCAAACTTTTCCTTAAAAAGGAAAGGTGAATGCTAGGGTTTATGGATGCACAGAACTGACAGTGATACTAGGCACAATCCCTAACAGAGATTTAGCCGAGTCAGAAACTGTTAAGACTGCTACTGTTCAGGTTATACAGTAAGCCTACCCCCATTTTTGTAAAAAAAGACATAGTTTAAAAAACAGACAAATGAAACAATGCTTTACTTCTCAGAGCCTAAAAGAGTCTTGGGGAAGCCAAGGGACCCCAGACTGCATGTGAAGAATAGTCGATACAAACAGCTACCTAGCTATGGTAAAGATACAAGAACATCACAAGCCACCTCACTGAGACAAGGTGGAGGTGGTGATGGAGTGATCAGAAGATTTTCCAGGAAAAGATGGAACAGAAGGCAGAAGGGAGGGTGTTATGTTGAAAAAGCATATGCACGGACAAGGTAAGAGGCAACACAATTGCTCAAGGCCCTAGGAAGAGCCCAAGACCCAAAGTCAGAGAGGGAAGTGTGTATGGCCAGGCAAACTCATAAACATAGACAGAGCTGGGACCTCCTGGCAGACAGCGGGAGTCAGAGAAGGCTACTGTATGGCTAATATTAGAGATACTGATCCTACTGCTGGGTTCACATCCAGAAATGGCTCCCTTTCTCACAGGGATTGTTTGGCAACAGCCCCGTCTGGCTTTAAGCCTGCCACAAAAACCATCTGTGAAAGGACAGAGGTTGAATCACACCACTAGTATCTCACCATCTGCCCAACAGGGGTCTTGGGACTGGACCTGAGAGCTGTCCTGTGATGGGGCTCCAGCTCTCCCTCAGTTACGGCTTGGTACTGCTCCTATAGGGACTCAAGGGAGGTTCACACTATCTGTGCCTCCAGCAGCCTCTGTCCGAAGGCAGATTCCAGCTCCTCTCTGCCACCATCAAACAGGTGGGGAATTATCCTGTTCGTTCAGTGAACACTAACATTCTTGCAGATTGACCCACTGCACTTGCTGAATGGGTCGTGCACATCAGCACCATCCCCTCTCAGCTACGGGGCGCAAGCCACTTGTCTATAAAGGGACGTGCTGGAAGTCTGGCCCATCGGTGTCACATGGGTGAGTTCCCAATATCACTTATCAGAGAAGATGCTAAATTAGCCCTGAAGCAGTTTCGGCCTCTTCCAGGCTTGACCCAGAAGCAGTTCTGCTCTGTCAATCTGAGTATTTGTGGCAGGTTTTTCACCCTTTGCCACTCAGCCTATCTTCAAACAGCCTCACTCAACAACAGAATGAGAGCTGTTTTGCCATCCTAGGGACCAAAGGGAGGCACAACTGCAGGTGATACTGACCTTGGTTTCTCTGAGGGTCGTGAAGCAGTCCTATAAACTGGCTCTAGCCCTTCACAGCTGTAGCTTAAGAGAAAGCCTGCTCAGCCAGGAACTCACAGGAGACACAGCTATGTGGTGCCCTAAAGACACACTTGAGGATCTTGACTTCAGCTAGAGACCTCCAACAGCCACACACTGGCCTAACATGGGCAACCCAGGGACATGCAATCATCCCACAGGAGGCCACACAGACCCAGAGTTATGTCACATCCATCGGTGCCCTGGTAAGAGGCACACTATCTACAAACCCAGGCCAAAAGCCAGCCCCACAGGCTGAGACCTAGACACAGTGAAGACTACCTGTAGACTGGCAAAGACCCATGCCCTCAAGAGCCCTGGGAACAGGGCCACCAACTGTGGTCTTGATGTGGACCTAACAACCACAGAAGCTAGATCAAACCCACTCAGTTGTAACTTCAGAGACAATCATCCTATCAGCTAGACAGAACTAAAAAATTCAACAGTCTCTAAAGCAGATCTGATCACATGGAAGAAAAAACCAGCCAATGCAAAAATGGGTTATTTGAAATTAGCCAATTAGAGGAACAAGATGAGAAAAGACTCAAACAATAAAGAAAGCCTAAGACCATCTCCACCATACAAATATATAAATATAAAGTATGGAGTTCCTGACAGATAAGAGAGATTAAGTTTTACAGAAAACTCAAATTTGTGAAAATTTCCCAAGTCCTGGACATGAACATACAAATTCAGGATGCACAAAGGATCTTAAGCAGGATCAGTTCAAAATAGATTATCAAGACACATTATAATCAACTTGCTAAATCAAAGATGAGTGTGATGAGGGGAATAGAGAAGCAAGGGGGGATAACTGAGAATATTATGCTCATAATAATACAAGCTATAATATAGCTGTAAAGCTGTCATTCAGTCATGAAGATTTTTCTAAGACAAAATCCAACAGTTCATCAGAAAGACACTGACAAATTCTAAAGGTAGTTCTTAGCCTGAAACAAAAGGACTAAGGATAACAATATGAAAACATGAACATATGAAGTTCACTGGGAAAGGCAGAGTCAAATGTAGAATACTTTTATGCAATAAAGTAGACATGTAAATTACAATTAACTGTAGTATGAGTTAAACAACAAAAATATTAAAACAAATATAGCTACAAACAAATATCTGCATATACAATCTAAACAAATATAAAGTATACATCAATAGTAAAACCGGGTATTGTAGAGTTTTTTCATATGACTGAAGTTAAGGTATGACTGGCTTAATTTGGGTTAAAATTTATCTTTAAGATGTTTACCTAAGGCTTAGGTAATCGCACACACACACACACACACACACACACCCACACACAAACTTGTATCAGATTCACACAGGATAAAGAGAAAGGCACAAAAACATATTATTACAAAATACAAAATATCACAAAGACAGCAACATTTGACAAGAATTAAAAGTGAGCAGTAAAAATTTAACAAAAGGCCAGTAGCAAGTTCTCACCTATGAATTATTTTACATGTAAATAAGTTGAATTCTGCATTTATAATTGGAGTACTTGACATGGCTGAGTTTCAATAGAGTAAAAATTGAAAAATGATAAACCAGAAGTGGTGAAACATATCTGTAATTCCAGCTACTCAGGGGACTGAAGCACACCTGGGCAACTCAGCAAGAATTTGTCTCAAAATAAAAATATAGGCTGGTGGGGGTAGCTCAGTGTACACTCAGTTCCATCCTCAGTAACATACACACACACACACACACACACACACACACAACCAAAAACCAGTAAGAGACTTACTTTAGGCAGAAGGAAGCATGTAGACCAACAGTGAAGAAATAGAAAAACATATTCCAGGCAAATCGTATCCAAAAGAGGGCAGAGATGGGATGTAATTATATTATAGAAAATAAATTTCAAATTAAAAAACTGTAAAAAGAGAAAGTTAAGTCATTAAGAAGACACAAATTTGTGTCAATAGTCAATACTGGAGCACATAGATATATGATGCAAATATTAATAGATCTACAGGATAAGACTAATATAATACTTGAGGAATTTGTAAGTTCAATTTCAACAATAACCCAGACAGAAAAAGGAAATAATGAATTTGAAAAAGTTTAGAGCAAAAGCACTTAACAGACATACAGAGTACTCCAGCCAGTAGCAACAGGATATATCATCTCAAGAGTACTCCAGGGCACATATGTCAGCCCGTAAAACAAGTCTGAAAAAATTTAAGAAAGGCAAAATTATATTAATTATGTTTTCTGATCATAATAGAATGAAAGCACAATCAAGTAACAGGAGAAAAAATTGTTTTTTTAATTTCTAAGTACTTGGAAATTAAACAATATGCTCATTAACAACAAATGAGTCAAGAAAGAAATTAAAACTTCAAATCAAATTTTAATCAAATTAAAATCTTGAGATAAATAAAAATAGATATGGAACACACCGAAATTTAAGAGGTACAGCAAAAGTAGTTCTAGGGCAAGGTAGTTTAGAGCAATAAATGCCTACATCAAAAAAGATAGTAAATCCACGCTGAGGATTAGCTCAGTGGTTTTAGTAACTGCCTCACAAGCACAAGGTCCTAAGTTTGATCCCTGGTTCTATCAAAAATATTTTTAAAAAGATGGTAAATAGATATTACACTTCAAATAACTTAAAAAGAAAGAAATTAAAACTTCAAATCAATATAAGAGCTTCAGAATCAGTATAAGGAAAGAAACAATAAAGATCTGAAATAAATAGAAAGGCAACAAAAAAACACCGAACACTTGACACTTAGAATTGGTTCTTGAAAAAAAAGAAAAAAAAAACTAAAACCTTTTAATCATGCTGTGAAAAAGACAGGATTTAAATAAAATTGTATGTGAAACAGAAAACATTACAGCTGATAGCACAGATACACAAAGCATCTGAAGAGACTACATATTACATATTCATAAACTAGAATAGCTAAATTCCTAGAAATATACTCTGAACAGATCATTAACAAGGAAACTGAATCAATAACTTAAAATTTTCACATCAAAGAAAAGTTTAAGACCAGATGGTTCAATTGGCAGAATTATCAAACATTTAAATAACTGGCATTAATTCTTCTCAAATTACCCCCCACCAAAAAAAAAAATCAAAGTATAGGGTATTCTTCCAGTCATTTTATGCATTACTCGTATATCAAAATCAGATAAACATTCCACAAGAAAAGAAAATTACAGGTCAGTACTCTTGATGAACACAGACAAATTGCCTTAAGCAAAACCCCAGGGAACCAAATTCAGGAGCACACTGAAACAACCATTCATCATGTCAAGCACGGTTTAACCCTGGGATAGCAGGATGGTTCAACATATATAAATAAATAAATGAAAGAGTGAAGGACAAAAACGATACATGACCATCTCACACAAGTGCACAAAAAACATTCAATAAAATTCAATATCCTTTCATGACTGAAAACCAATAGTACAGGTGATTTAGCTCAGTGGTTCTGGCGTCTGTCCAGCACAGACGTACAAGGTCCCAAGTTCGATCCCCAGTAACCACATACCACAGTGCCGGGCATGGTGGCTCAGACCAGTAATCCTAGCACTGGGCAGGCAGAGGCAGGAGTATTGCTGAGTTCGAGGCTACCTTGGGCTACATAACGAGTTCAGGGCCAGCCTGAACTACAAAGCAAGACCCTGTCTTTAAAAAACAAAACAGACAAAAAAACAATAATTAGGTATAGAAGGAATATATCTCAACATAATAAAGGGCTGTATATAAAAACCTATAGCTAACATCATACACAATAGTGAATTATTACAAATTTGTTCTCCAAAGTCAGGGATAAAGATGTTCCTTATCTCCACTTCTATTCAAAACAATAACAGTACAGTTGCAGACAGAGCAATTAGATAAGGAAAAATAAAAAGTAGTCAAAGAGGGGGCCGGGGAGTTAGCTCAGTGGTTCCGGCGCCTGCCTTGCAAGAGCAAGGGCCCGGGTTCGATTCCCCGGTAACCACATAACAATACTGGGTGTGGACACACCCAGCAGCAACCAGTACCACATACCACAGTGCCGGGCGTAGTGGCTCACGCCTGTAATCCCAGCACTCGGGAGGCAGAGGCAGGAGGATTGCTGTGATGTGAGTTTGAGGCTGAGCTCAGGGCCAGCCTAAACCACAAAAGCGAGACCCTGTCTCAAAAAACCTAAAAAAAAAAATAGTCAAAGAGGAAATAAGTTAAAATTTCTCTTATATTTAGAAAACCCTAGACTCTACCAAAAAGACTTAGAACTGAAATTCAATAAAACTGCAAGGTATAAAATCAACACATACAAAAAAGTGTTGCTTTATAGTAATAACCTGATAAATTTAAAAATCAACCTCAATCAAAATAAATAAGTAGGAGTAAAATGATAGAGACGAAAGGTATATAAAAGAAAAACTATAAAACATTGATTGAAAAACTATAGATGACACAAAAAAATGGATATGTATCTTATGTTTATGGACTAGAACTGTTAAAACGTCCATATACCTAAAACAGTTCAGGTTCAATGCAATCCCTACCAAATCTCTGCCATTTTTCATAAAAGAAAAAAGGAAAAGAAAAACATCCTAAAATTCAAATAGATTTACATGACCTCAAAAAGCAGACTTGAGCAAAAGCTAGAAGCACCACACTATCTAACATCAACTATCTGTCACAAAAATCTTAATAATCAAAATAGCATGGCAGCATCATAAAAGGAGGTAAATTAAAAATGGAACAGAAGAATGTCCAGAAATAAGCCCATGCGTTTATACTCAACTATATTCGGACACATGTGCCAAGAAAACTCAATGGAGAAAGGTCGATCTCTTCAGGAAGTGGTTGACTACCACAAGAATGAAATTGGACTTTTGATAGTATATATAAAAATTAATACACAACAGATTTATGACTTAAACATTCAATCTCAAATTAGAACTGTCAGAAGACAACAGGGAAAATGTTCCATGACACTGATCTACGAAAAAAATTTCTTGACTATATATGACTGCAAAAGCGTAGGCACCAAAAGAAAAGTCAATAAATGGTACTACCTCAAACTGTCCATCGCAAAGGAAAGAGTACAATGGGAGCCACAGATAGGAGAAAATATTTACTAACTATACAGCTTATAAGGAGCCACAAAGCTAAAATACATAAGGCATTTAATTCAAAGCAAGAAGACCACTCAGTCCAAAAACTGAGGGGGACACAACTCTTTAAAAAAGGTAAACAAGGGCCGGGGAGTTAGCTCAGTGTTTCTGGTGCCCTGTCTTGCAAGCTCAAGGACCAGGGTTCAGTCCCTGGTAACCACATACCATAATGGGTGTGGAGACTCACACCCAGCAGCAACCAGTACCACACACCACAGTGCCGGGCGTGGTGGCTCACGCCTGTCATTCCAGCACTCGGGAAGCAGAGGCAGGAGGATTGTGATGTGAGTTTGAGGCTGAGCTCAGGGCCAGCCTGAACCACAAAGCGAGACCCTGTCTAAAAAAAAGATAAGCAAGAAGCAAATATATATATGTGTATATATATATATATATATATATATATATATATATATATATATGTGTGTGTGTGTGTGTGTGTGTGTGTGTGTATATATATATATATATATATATATAACAAATATATAATAATGTTCACCATGCCTGATAATCAGACAAACTCAAATCAAAACCATAAGATACTGCATCATATGTATTACTCAAAAAAACAAAAGAAGCGAAGTACAACTATGCCTGCAAATATATCACCTACTCAGGGCGCTGGCAGGAATTTTCCAAGTTGAGAGCCAGCCTGGACAATTTAGCAAGACGCTGACTCAAAATAAAACATAAATAAATAAAAAAGCATGGGGACATAAATCAGTGTCCGGCACTTGTCTGGCATACATGAGGTCCTAGATTCCATGTCCAGCACTGCAAAAAAAAAAAAAGAAGAAGAAGAAGTACCGATAAGGCTGTGGAGAAAAAGGAAACCCTGTGCATGACTGAGAATTAAATACAGCCATTACAAAAAGAAGTACAGAGTCTCCTCAAAAAACTAAAAATAGAATTACCGTATGATCCAGCTATTCCTCTTCTGAGTATATTCTCAAAGGAAGTGCAATCAATATGTGTAACAGACAACTGCACTCTCAGGTTAACTGCAGTATTATTAGCAGGTAAGGAAGCAGCACACATGACTGTCATCAGATGAACACATGAAATGCAGTGAACCTACCTGTTGGAATACTATTTAGCCTTAAAAAGAGTACTTGCCACAAGAACATGGATGAACTTAGAAGACATTATGCTAAGTAAGCCAGGCACACACAGAAAAACATGTGGCAAGACGTCACTTAAAGGTGGAATCTAAAAATGCTGAACTCATACTGCAGAATCAGAGTTACCAGAGGCTGGAATAAAGACACTAATGGAAAAAGAGGAAATGTTGATCAAAGGCTGAGACTAGATGAATTCATTTTACTCATCTATTACACAGAATGGGAGTACAATGAATATAATAATATACTGTAGTAGACCATAGTAGTGCACAACTGCGATTCCAGCTACTTAGGGAGCTAGGAAAAGAGGATCACAAGCAAGTTGGAGGCTAGCCTGGGCAATTCAGCAAGACCCTGTCTCAAAAAATTTTAAAAGGTGTTAGGATGCAGCTTAATAATACAGCACACATTACTTCCTTGAGGTTCTGGGTTCAACCCCAGCAGGATGATGATGATGGTAGTAATGATGATGATGGTGGTGATGATGATGATGATGATGATGATGATGATGATGATGATTGTAGAGCACTGTATACTTCAAAATTCCTAAAAGTACATTTTAAATGTTTTAATTTGAAATGATTTAATCATACCACATTGTAAACATATGTTGAAATATCATACCCAACACATGTACATTATTTATCAATTAAAAATTAACTAAAAAAATAAAGTGCTAAAAAAAGCCCCAAAACTGTAGAAGACAGGGAACATAACTACAACATGTTACTTGCTGAAAGGAAGGATAAAGGATGCACTCTTTACATAGTCAAAACACTGAGAACCTAATTGTTGATGTTATCAGAATAGTCATTTAACCACACAGGAAGGATGAGGCTCCTGACAACTTACACCCGTGGCCCCAAGAGCCTCCTGAGTTAGGAGGGCAACGAGGCAGGATCTGGGAGAAGAGGTGATTCCTGCGGGCCTTGCCCGCTATTCCATCTCCATCCTGGGTCCCTCCCTGCTCCTTGCTTTCTCTCCGTTTCCTGACTGCCAGGAGGTGCAAAGCTTTCCTCAGCCCAAGTCCTTCTTCCGTGCTGAAGAATTTCTTCTCTGGAGCCAGATGAATGAACATGGACTGGAATTTCTAAAACATGAGCTAAAATAAATCTGTTCTCCTTTAAGCCACCAGTGTTGGGTATTTTGTCACAGGTAGGAGAAAATGACTAAGACAAGCCCCATGGGAGCTAAAAGCTCATCTAGGATGATGGAAGGCAAATGCTGTCCAAGAACAAGGCAGGGCCTGGAAGACGTCTTAACTAGCAACGTGGAGATAAAGACCTTATAAAGCAGCTAACTCTGCCCAGAGTTCCTCAGAATGTGAGTCCAAAGGTGGAAACCAGTACAGGGACTGGGATCTGACTCCCAGTCTTGTGGAACTCTTGATTTTCTCAATCAGGTACAAAACTACCTGAAAAAACTGACAAGTCCAGGTGAAAATAAAAAGCAATAAATCAACCTCTCCCAACTCCCTCTATGTATAGCTATATAATACATACGAAATACATACATTCACATACATGGAAAAATAATCACTTCCATAAATAATTTACACCACAGAACCCCAAAGCAGTTCATTTTACAACATATATTATTTTTCAAATTGAATGGAAATTACTATAAATTACATAGTATATTTACTAATGTGATTATAAAATGTGCCTTCATAGAACATTATAAAACAAAACAAAACATTTTCATAATGCTGGCATCCAGAGCCACTGTTATAAACATACACATAGCTTTTTACTTTCCTCTCTCTTGACAGTAGTGAAGACTGAACCCAGGGCTACACATTGTATCACTGAGCTGCATCTCCAGCCTCTACATAATTTTTTAAAACACTAAGAGCATATTGTACATGTTGCTTCAGATTTTCTACTAATAATTCTTAAGCATTCTTCACACCATCAAATATTCTCCCCAAACCCCACAGGATGGCATCCCACTACACATTAAGTATGCCAGGATAAAGCAGACCCCATCTGCCCAACAATGGAATTTTTAATTGATAATAATCGATGTACAGTAGAGCTTGTAAACAAAGGTCTGTTAAAGTGTTTATTTCTGGTAAGTGAATAATCCTCTAACTTAATTAACTATGCCCATTTTACAAGCATAAAGCCAACAGCATTAAAAAATCGGCACCTTAAAAGTGCCACGTATTAATCTGATTTGTCCCACTGCAGGTCCCTCCTGCTACAGCACCGCCAACCCTGCATCCGGCCTAAGCTTTTCTGTTGCTTTGGTCACAGTTTTTACGGTCCTACTCCTATTATTTTTTCTTTTCTGCAGAAAATAAACAATTTGTAGAGCATTCAAGTCCAACACTAACAACAAAAATGCCAAGCACAGAATCTGTATCTCAAAATAATAATAATAATAACAACAGTAACAAAGGCCTAGGGATGAACTCGGTGGTAAAGTGCTTGCCTAGTATGTGTGAATCCCTGGGTGCCACAAATAAATAAATGCAAAATTGGGAATTTGTGGGAAATAAAAAAGTTCAGACAGAGAACCAGAATAAAGGACTCATTTTGTTCAACTTATGCACTATGTCTTAGATGGAAGTCATATTTACAATTTCATTCCTTGGTATTTTGTCTCTAGCATGTGGAAGGGCTTGGGAGCAGGGTTACCAAACAAAGGGCATGTTCATATCGGTGCACATGAAACAGTTTCAGAAATGTTCCCAGTGTTCTCTGCTCTTCTTCCAAACGTCAGACTTGTGGCTATGATGCAGTGGGTAGAAGAAAACCGCTCAGGGGCCTCTCAGTAGTGCACTGCCTTTGGGCTGCTGAGCAATGCGCCTTGTGACCTGCTGAGTGCTGACAAGTGGAAGGAGGCGGGACGCACATTCAGGACAGACAGATGTCCCACAGTGGGGGGAGAGCAGGAAGATGCTGACTCACTCTCCTTCCCCCCTCGCACCACAAAAGCAGCCCTGCTGTCCTTTCTTTGCACAAGAGAGAAGCTGACCCAGCCCAGCTGGGGAGGAGGGTGATCACCAGTCAGTGGGTGAGCCAAAGGGGACACACCCTGGGGGAGGGCGGAGGGGGGGGGGGCGAAAGCTGCATCTCGAGTCCTCAAAGTTTTTGTCGTAAGTCATAAGCTAAGGCTGTTTTTGCATATGGAAACCACTGCACAGGGGAATTCTTTCCAATGATAGGACTCTCTCAAACCACTATCTGCTTCTCAAAAGCGGTCTAAAATGTTTAAAAGTAATTTTAATGTACTGCTAACATACAGAAGCAGTTCCTGTGTGGCCAGACAGCTAGACCTACGTTCTAATGCTTCACCACTAGGAGGCACATTTTATTGACTAGGATACTGAAGTACAGAGACTACTGGTGGGCAGCTCACTACTCTCGCAGAAGAAACCCGTAACTCAAATCTGGTTACTGTGTCAAGGTATGAAACCCTTTCCCTACAGAACAACCTGCTCAGAGTAAACTTAAGATTAAATTTCTCACCTCTGATTGACCCTCCCACTCAGTACTTCTCAGCCAAAGATAAATAAAACAGTAGAGGAAAACACATCTGATATTATTTACTGGCCAGAAACCTGAGTAAAAGCTGGAAGTAGTAGCACACGCCTGTAATCCCAGCACTACGGAGGCTGAGGCAGGAGGATGGCCAGCTTGAGTTCAAGTGAGTTTAAGGCCAGCCTGAACTGCTCAGTCAGACCCTGTCTCAAAAAAACAAAATAAAATCACCTGAGGGAAAGCATTTAACTTCTGCTTTCGAGTTTTCTGATGTGTGTAATAGAAATGACAACTGAGGATCTTGCTGAGGATTAAATAGTACCCTGCACACAAAGCTTCTTCACACATACACATCCAACACCCACTTGTGTAACAAAATGGACACATTCTAGCCAGATGTGCTGGTGCCTAGCTGTAATTCAGGAGGCAAAGTCTGAGCCCATCCTGACCTATCCGGACTAGATGATGAGACCTCATCTCCCAACAAAACAAGACACATTCTAAGCCTTAATTTAACATATAAAAGGAAAACACACACACACACACACACACACACACACACACACACACACACACAGGAAAATCAATACTAGTGCTCAAATAGAATGGAGTTACCAGAAAGTAACTAGACCTCAAGAAGAAACTACTGAGTGGAGAGGGAAATCCTGAATTTAGAAGCACCCAGAAGGAAAACTACAGCGCACCAGGCACATACAGAAGCCAATGGGAGAACACAACACAAGAGCTGGATGGGCTAAAATGGCTCTCCACACTGTGAGAGCCAGACTGACGGCTTCCACAGGGGGAGCGCCCTAGTCCATTACAGAGTCCCAGGAGGAAGGAGACAGACACTGAGCATCTCCATAGTGTAAGTTCCCATCCCACTAGGTAGCTTTTGCCCTTGATAATGTGGCCCCTCTAACAAAGCAGCCCTTAGTAGGTAATTCACCAAACCTCAGCTCCTAAACAGTTCTGTTTTGTTCCACACATCTTTACATTATAAACTAAAAACCGAAACGATGTCTCAGTTTTACTATCTCCATCATAGTCAGGGATGCAGTTCTGTGGCAGAGTGCTTGGCTATTCACAGAAGATCCTTGGTTCCACCCTCAGCATTTCTAAAAACATAAAACCATCACATTCACAGGACAAGCACTTAATGAACATCCCTGACTACCGGGGAAGTTCTTTCAAATCCCAATGGCTCCAAAAGCGAGGACAGAGCAGAAGCACATTTTCACCCTCCACGCCCTGGAACTCCGGATCTTCACGTCAGACAACAGATGAGCTGCTGTCTCAACACCCGGTTATCACCTCCTGTCCTCCAGGCAACACTGTAACTTATAGAAAAGCATATTCTCCTGTGAGAATCCTCCCTTTGTAAGTCATGTGGAATCTTGCAAATTTTAAGACATCTGTATTCACAGATGCAATTTCCACCTTCCCCCTCATCCTTCTAATTTTCCAAATTCTCCTTGGCTGGAGAAAGCGTGAATGCAAAGAAGAAACAGTAGGCAGCAGCTCTGTGACAGTTTGGGTACAGGATGAGGTGATGAGAGCATATTAAGCCACACACAGGACAGGACGAGGCAGTTCAAGCCAGGATTCTCCTGCATACTGGAAGTTACACGACTTCTACTTCCCAAGTCTCTCCTCCGCCTGCTCTGGTTTATGCAGAAGACATCGATGTACAATACTGCAGGTGAGTGGAGGGAGGGATGGGTCAGTGGGTGCAGGGACAGACATCCGGACTGGCATCATCCAAGGTCCCTCCTGCCCAGAGGAGCTGAGCTGGGCCCAGGAATCTTAGGGATGTTCAAACACCGCCTGATCACCGCAGGCGCCGCCGCGCCCACAGACCTTTGCTCCCCTACTTCTCATCCTCCAAAGTCAGCCCCCAACGGAGCCCAGGGATCCTGTGTCCTCGGGAGCCCCAAAGAGAGCGCCATTCTAGACGAGGCTACTGCGGAGCTGAGGCCGGTCGCCAGCCTCCAACGCCTGCCTGGGGATGGGGGACAGCCTCGCAGGGCTCGTGCCCCGCCGCTTCTCCTGGACCTGGAGACTCAAGGACAACAGTGACTTGATAGGGCAGCTTATCTCGGCTGGGAAGAAGCAGTCTATCAGCCTGAGCGGCACCATGAGCGCTTCTCCTCTGCGTCCAAGTTCACGTCCACGCAGGGCGGGCTCCTCGCAGGGGACAGAGCCAGCGTCACTCTCCACTCTCTCCCTTGCAGGGCTGAGTCCCACCTGGTCTGTCAGCGGTGGGCAATGGGCTCGGCGCCATCTCTGCAACGGACCCTGCCCTGGCCTCTACTCTGGTGTTTGTGGAGCAGCTTCTCAAAGCCCATCCAGCCAGGCGGGGAGGAGGCTTCCCGGGCCGGCAGGGGCGGGCCGGCTCCTCCTTGCACACTCACGCGATGCTCCTGTCACCCCAGTACTCAGGGCTGGAGCAGAAGAGTCACCAACTGCGGAGCGAGACCATGCCACTCCCTGAAAGGTCTAGTCTGAACCTCTGTTTTGGGCTGAAAACCTCTCTCGTTTCTCTCACAAGGACCCCAGAGCCCCCAAATCTTCAAGCAGTCTCCAGACGCAGCGCAGACTCTCCTTGAACAGGTCGGCGCTCCCTAGAGTCTCCAGCCTCTGCGGTGCTCCCTGCGGCTTCTTGCCCCGCCCCCAACAACTGCAGGGGAAACAGCGCAGAGGGCAACGTTGCCCCTTCTGGAGGCACGAGGCTGCGCCCGGCCTGTCCTAATGGGATGGTCAGGGCCCAAGCACACACCGGAGTTCCCCCCCCTCAACCCCGTGGGGGCGGACGCCACAGGGAGTCCCAGCCATGCTCGCTGAGTGTCTGAACCATAAGGGAGGTAACAGAACACAGAATCCACAAAAACAGAACCTGTATGACTGCACAGGGGGTCCCCGACAGAAGCGCAACAGAGGCTAAATCCCACTAATCTAAATTAACAGAATCCTCAGGGAGTAACTGCCTCAGACTTCAGGATTACTGTTTAACACTCTTCATGTTTCAAGCAATATAAGAAATGCTGATCCAATACTAATCTCCCACAGCAGTGTTAATATCCTCATGTGAGCTACAGTCTAGAAAAATCTTAAAATATGTCTTAATCTCTTCTAAAGCGGGACTCATCTAAACAAGTACGTTAGTCTGACAGCAATGAGAAAGTATGAAAGAAAAAGCACATTTTTAGCATCTCCTGGATCACGATTCTTCCCTAGTGTTTTTTTAAAGCCATGAATTCATAAGCAACATTCAAATATAAGAACATTCCAAGGCAAAATGTACAGTTGGGGCAACTAACTGATCCTTTCAAAAGATCTCTGTTTCCTTCCATAGCCACGACATAAAACAAACCAAACGGGCTCACACCGCAAATATTCTTTCTGTACAGTTAAAAACTGGAATACAATGCCTGGCTTGTCACATTGTATGATGTCATTATTTATTAACCTTAGAAATAAGAATATTAAGTCAATGTGCTTCATATTGGCTTCGTAACTCCTTTCAGAAGTTCTATTTATTTTTCACACATAGAATACAACTAAAAAGGTTATAACTTTATAAAATGGCATCTTTCCAAAGACTGATGTTCATTTTATCTATGTAATCTGGTAAAAGCTGGGGGGAAAAAAAAAAAAAAACATGGTTATGTATCACCTTTAAGTTCTCAAAGTTCTTTAGCAACTTATATAATTTCATAAAAATTCCACTTTGGTGGTATTATCTACACTAAACAAAACAAAGTATAAATTCTTCTAGATTTTTCCATATTTCTAACTCCTTCATAGATGTGTTATGCAGTACTAGTAATTACAGTCATACTTTAGACACCACCTTCAGAACAAAAGACAAACTCCTGGCCCTTTAATTCGCTACTCCTGAGAAATATGGTTTGCTCAGTTCTGAAGCAGTCAGGGAATTAAGTGGTTTGCCAAAAACCCTGACTCTGTACCTGGGCCACAAAAACTAAACAGGTAACAAAAACAGAGCTGGACGTCCATCTGTGGCATTCCGGCTCAAATCCTCTTCAGCTCTACACATGGGTGTCGGTCACTTGGGCCATCTCAAAGCTGACGAAGTGATTTCTGTCAGCCACATTCCCCTCGCTAGCTACCTCACTGCCCTTGAAGACATTCAACACCAGGGCTACGAGATTAACTGGGACATTCAGCAGCACCTGCAGTCTCACTCCCTAAACCCACACCCCTCTTGGGTGCAAGTGGTCACATAATAGAGAATGCCCTTTAGGACTAAAATATTCTACTGCAGAAAACATTAAGTCAGGTCTTCCCATGACTTTTTTCTTCCTTCTGTAGTAGAGATCAAACCCGACGCCTTCCCAGTGAGCTACATCCTCAACTTTCTTTTCATTTTTTTTTTTATTCTGAGACTGCTATACAGCTAAGTTCCTCAGGCTGGGCTGGAACTTGGCAATCCCCCTGAATAAGCCTCCCAGGTGATAGGGTTACATGAGAATACTACCATGTCTGGCTTTGATTTTTCTCTTTAGTTATTTACTCTCTTAGTAGGAAAATGTCATGATTACCAATTTGCAAGCAAAAATTATACAGCTAAATTTATTAAATATTTCTAAGTCTACACAGATTAAGGCAATGAGTCACAACACTCAGCAAATGTTAACAGTTTAGTCAATTCATTAAAATTTATGTCAAGAATATAATTTTACATTCATTTGCTACTTAGATCATTTATATATAAATACCAGAATATTAAATTATAACTTCATATCATATTCATTATGTTATACTCTGCCGGAAAGTGTTCCTCTTAACATAAATAAAAACTCTGCTTAAAAAAAAAATCATGCAGGGCTAGGGAGTTAGCTCAGCGGTTCTGGCACCTCTCTTGCAAGTGCAAGGGCTAGGGTTTGATTCCCCGGCAACCACATACAATATCGGGCGTCGAGACTCACACCCAGCAGCAATCAGCACCAGCAGCAATCAACACCACATACCACAGTGCCGGGCGTGGCGGCGCATGCCTGCAATCCCAGCACTCAGGAGGCAGAGGCAGGAGGATTGCTGTGATGTGAGTTTGAGGCTGAGCTCAGGGCCAGCCTGAACTACAAAGCAAGACCCTGTCTCAAAAAAAAAAAAAAAAAGAAAAAGAAAAAAAAAATCATGCATAAGGGGTAGGAATTTAGCTCAATGGCACTGCATCTGCCTCACAAACTCAAGGTCCAAAATTCAATTCCCAGTACCCCCCCGCCCCCCAAAAAAACCATGGGCTAGGGATTTATCTCAGTGGCTCTGATGCCGACCTTGCAAGCACAAGGTCCTGGATTTGATCCCCAGTAACCACATACAACAATACTGGGTGTGGTAACTCAGGCCCACCAGCAATCAGAACCACATACCACAGTGCTGGGCATGGTGGCTCACACGTGTAATCCCAGCACTTGGGAGGCAGAGGCAGGAAGATTGCTAAGTTCAAGGCTGAGCTCAGGGCCAGCCTGAACTACAAAAGCCAGACCTTGTCTCAAAAAACTTAAAAAAAAAAAAAAATCATGTTTAAATGATGATGTGATATAATGTGGGTTCTAGGTCAAAACTCTAATTCAACAACTCCCTATCTGATTTTAGGAAATATAATGTATATCTCATGCAGGTCTCAAATGCTGCATGATAAAAATGGTATTAATAAGAGTTATTTCACAGAGTATAATTTGCGAACAACATGAAATTATACATAAAATACTAACATAATATACAGATAGCCTGTGGCTATCCTTGCCACAAGTACAAGCACTCAGTAGGTACTGTTTATTTAAAATTTAATAATCTATTATATACTCTCATAAAACAACATTTTCTCATTTCAAAAGCATCAACTAGACATAGTTTGAAAATTTTTGTACATTTATTAAATACACATAACGTACTCAAGATTTAAGTGACAATCTTTGACACAATCTCAGTAGTAGCACTGTGATTCTGAGGGAAGCCATCGTGGAAAGACTGAGGAGATTAGAACACACCTTCCGATGCTGGATTACACTGAAGGAGGAAGTGTACCTACAATTTGTTCTCGCTTATGAGACCTGAAGTATACAAGTAGCTCTTTAACAAAGTGTAACAGAAACCATAAGTAGGCAACAGAAAAATCTAGCACCCAGACCTCGATTTCTAAACACAGCTCTCCACTGAACAGAACTAAAATTTCTTGGGAAAATGGCTGATTACTGAATTAGGACAAGGAAAAAAATATAAGTCTGACACATCCTCTATAACAGTGTGAAGAATTTCTCAAAGAATGATAAGGACCTATCAACAGAGAAGCACTGTGAACAGATTTGTTAGCCAAATCTTCTGAGCATCTATTAAGAGTAACTAATAAAAGTCACTGGATAAAATGAGTCCATATCTAAATAAATGAATAATTAGATAAATGGGAATAGAACACAAAGCTCTTCCTTCTAAATGTAGAAGAAAAAAATTTTTGCAAAGAGTAAGAAAATAAGCTGTGAAAGTAACAATGGCTGTTAAAAGCAGTAGGTAAAAGTTTAGTGAAGAAGTATCCCTCAGTACAAGTATTCAACAAATAACTAGTTAAAGAAAAAAATAGTCGCTTTACAATGGCTAAACCCAGTGAACTCCATCTAAACCAAGCAGTCAAAGTAAACTTCAGCAATACTTGGCCAAATCAATGTCCTACTGATATAATGCACTGACAAAGATACTATATCATGTCAGTGCTACTCCTGCGGAAATCTCAGATAGACCCAATTAAGAGACAGTCCAGCTCGGCACAGTGGTGTACATCTGTAATCTCAGTACTTAGGAGGCTGAGGCAGGAGCATAACTATGAATTCAATACCAGCCTGGGTTATAAAAGGAGTTCAAGGTCATCCTAAACTACACAGTGACATCCTGTCTCAAAATACAAAAAGTTAAAATGAAACCAAATAAACAGTTAAAAAAACAGCTGGCCTATACACTCTGAAAAATAAACACTAGTGTCTACCTGTAATTACACCTAGTTAAATGCTCAGTATCAGTCTGAGCAACTGAAAAACAGAACCTCTAAAAATAAACAGCAATATGAACGTAGCTCACAGATCACCTGCCTGGCATGTCCGAGGTTCTTGGTTTGATTCCCTGAAACAAAAATACCTGCTCCATAACAAACAAAAAATAAACACACAGCACTAATGGAGGAAGCACTCCATTTTGAACTACTTTGAAGGATCCAGAAGCAAATGTGTGTATGTATAACAAAAAAATACATCAAAATGTGAGGAAGTGGTTAGCTTAAGCAGAGGATGTTAAGTAGTTCTGCTTCTATTCTGGTAATTCTTCTGTAAGCTTGTTTATTTAGAAGGGTCTCTCTTTGTAGTTCAGGCTGGCCCTGAGCTCACTATGTAACCCAGGCAAGCCTTGAACTCAAAGAAATCCTCCTGCCTCTGTCTCCTAAGTGATGGGATTACAGGTGCGAGCCACCAAACCCAGCAAAATATATGTTTTTAAAAAGACATATAAATGCAAACAATTGGTGAATTTGAGCAAAGGATTCCTTCTATTATTCTAGAACTTTTCTGCATGTTTCAAATAACAACAAAATAAAGTTACTAAACACATGAATCACGAGCTAAAATGAAACATCTGCACAATGGGACTGACTACCTGAGCCACAGGAGGCTCTCTGCTGCTTATATTCCCAGTGAAGATGCTGCACTTCAACTTGTAATTCCAAGGTAATTCCTTTACAGCATCTCCTACAGCCCGTTCCTCAGCTTATCACATGAATAAAAGAGAAGGTTCGCTTGGAAATGGATGCCGTACTGCTAATGCTTGAAAACTGAAGGTGGAAAAGTGGCATAACTAAACAAGATCACATTGGAGCTTCAACCAGAAAACTTAAAAGACCTATAACCAACAGAAACCAATGCAAGTCAATGAACTGTACCAACAAGGCTTAAAAATTGTAATTACAACATAAATTGGCATATTCCCATCATGATTCTCCCAGTACATTATTCTTTCAGATTTGCAGGGTCTGCAAGGATTCAGGTTAGGTCATGAAAAATGCACATTAATAGGCACGTTTTTCCAGTTGTGGCAGTACATACTGTAACCCCAGCACTCTGAGGTAACTCAGCATCAATTACAACTAAAACTAAAACTAAAAAATGGTCAAAGACCTAAAATATAGTCTCATCACAAAGGTCTTGGGTTCAATCCTAGTACTGCCAAAAGTAAAAAACAAAAAGGGAACATGTGATTATGTGCAAACTAAGTCTATACAATATTACTCAGAGATCAGGGTTAGTCAACTAAAGTTCAGTCACCAGTCTGCCTCTGAGCAACCAAGAACAGTGACTGAAAAAAGAAACGTTACATATTTCAATTAAAGAGACATTCTTGGTTTAAAAAAAAAAAGCAATGAAATTACAAAAGATAGACTAAAGAAAAACACTACACAAAAATGAAGTACTTATAAAAATGAAGTGTTTTAACTGCTAAAGCACATGATAAAATAATACAACCTGGGGGGCAGGGGTTAACATCAGTAGTTTGTGTGGCACTGGGGACTGAACCCAGAGCTTTGTGGCATGTATGCGTGGAGTAGATCCCTGTGAGAGATTGAACCCTGGACCTTGTACCTTCGAGGTAGGCACTGCAACCACTGAGCTAAATCCCCAGCCCCCATTTTTTGCTAATGCAATTACTGACCACTACTACTCTTGGGCAAAACAGCCACAGAGACAACATGAAATGAATTAGAAGAGCACAGCTGAGTTCCAATAAAACTTTATTTACAGACAGATAGTTTTTACATCGTAAGACTTCTAGTATTTCTTCCAGCAATGTAAAAACGACGCCATCTTCAGTTCACAGGAGCGCAAAAACAGGCAGCAGGCCACGTCTGGCCTACGGTTATGGTGGCTGATACCTGCTCACATCACTTTCCTCCTCAACAAGCCCACGACACCACTCTGTGTTCCAGGCCCATTCCTCCAAGTCCCTCCCTAACTTTCTGCCTCACTGATCTTCCCAATCCAAGAAACCTTCTCTCGGGGTTATCATTAAAGACATGTACTGCTTAAGGCGCTGATTCGTGTTAATGAAGCACAAGGTTTCCAGTGATAACGCCTGGCAGCATCGCTGTCTGCACTCACTCCAGCTCCCAGCCCCTCATGGCTCATCACCACGGCACTACCCACAACCTCCTTCACTCAACAAATGGCTTGCTTCATCCCACCGAGCAAATCAGGTCAGGAGGCAAAATTCAGCTTCCTACACAGCAGCCCCAACCCGACCCCCTATAAAAACACTGGAATGAGGGACACACGGCCACAAGCACAGTGCGGAGCTTGCCTTTTGTTTGGAATCCATCAGGCCCAATGTCATCTACCTTACAACTCACACATTCACAGCTATCTGGCACTCCACCAGGAGCTTGACAGCCATCTCTGGAATATCCTTCATAACTGCACAGGGTGGGGCACAACTCAGCGGCGGAAACTTGCTTAACAAAGCCTCTGGGTCTGATTATGAGAAAGAGGGGAAAGGAAGGAACCCAGACCTGAGGTTACATCCTTGGGAACACAAAGTCACACAATTCTGCATGTATGTGGATTCTGTTTTTTCCATGCCTGATTCACATCCTGATGGCACCACAGAAGCACTGCCTGTCTCTCCCCACAGCCCGTGCTGCAGTTTTCTTGACCTCCCATTACACTCCCCCAAGTCTCTAGGCCTTTGCACACCATTAAGTCTCTACCTAAAGCCTCTGTGTTCACTAAGACATCGTTAGTAAGCTCCTTCCTAGAAATCTTCTCTAGGTCTACTCCCAGAGTATTTATTGAGCTCCTTTCGACTGCCCAGGTTGCCATAACAAAACCCCACAGTTTGAGTGGCTTAAACATGTATTTGTTTTCTCAGTCTGGCAGCTAGAAGTCCAGGGTCCATATGCCAGTGTGGTCAGTTTCCTGGTGAAGCCTGTCTTCCTGGCCTGAAGATGGCCGCCATTTACCCTGCCCTGTCAGACCTGCTTTGTACACATGCACGTGACAGCATAAACGAACTCATATTTCTTCTTGTAAAGACACTAATGCCACTGAGTTAAGATGTCAACTTGATGGTCTTATTTAAATCCATTTCTTTTACAGCCCTGTCTCAGCTATACATGGTAGCATATGCCTATAACACTAGCATATAAGAGGCTGAGGTAGGAGGACCATGATTTTGATGTGAACCTCAGCTACGTGAGTTCCAGGCCAGCCTGAACTAGTTCAAGGTGAGACCCTGTATCAAAAAGAAGCCCTGCTACCCTAGAGGTTAGTGTCTCAACACACAAACTGAGTTCTGAGGTTCCACACACAATCATTCCTATGTCTTTGTTGCTCATCTTGACTAACCTCTTATCAGTTCTCCATAGTTATTCTGTTTCCCATCCACTTCATCGTGGCCTGTTCAAGCTAAGATTCTACCAGCTATTTGCCTATCTATGTCTACCACTGAGCAGAACGCCATATAACAGATAATTCAAGACCCCTCTGGATGAGAAATTTAGTTTCTCAGTCATTGAAAATATGGAAAAGACAGCAGATATTTCTTTAAAGAAAAAACGGTCTTAAGGAGTTTACAATCTTGTTAGTGATATCATACTTAAAAAGAAATAAGGAAGGCAATGAGGCAAGGCAGTATTTCAAAGGGTTCAAAACTCAGAAGAAATTATCAAGAAATATAATAGCCAGACAGGATCAATCTGTGCTACCAGAAATCATGACATAACAAAGTAGTTACACCTGTAACTTTCAATACTTTGAATAATAATGTTTCAACTGGGAAACAAAGAAAAATTTAGTATAGATGTGAGAGTCCTCAGTATAAATCCAGCAGCTGATATTCCAGTGTCTTTACATTTGCTAGTGAGACTATTAATAAGAAAATGTAGACACATGTCTGGATATACATAAACATATAGCAGCAGGAAAGGTTGACAGATTTTCTTCTGAATTATTCACACAATATTAAACCACAGTAAATTGCCATAGAAAAGCAAATATTTTCAATAGTTTTTAAAATACTCTAAGAAGTAACAAAAAGCTGGTAAAATGCCTAAGAAATGTTTATGTTTTCAAAAAGTCAATCTATGTGTATTTTCTAAATCTCTCCCTTGGCCGAAAGACCCAGGTGTCACAAGGTTACAAAAGCTTGTTTGGCATCTGAATTCTTGTTGAATTACAGCTGTGACAGGTATAAAACTAGCCAGAGTTAACAGGCATCTAAAGCCTCAATCTTCAACTTTAAATAAAACCATCTGTACCCACAAAAACAATGGCATACTCCATATATATTTTTCGTGTATAAATATAAAAACAAACAAAATACAGCATTATAATTATCTGTGAAAAGCAGGTCAAGAAAAATAATTAAAAGAGATCCTTAAACCATCTAGCTTTTACCCTGTCACTTAAGGGACAAAACTATTCAGTTCTACTGTCAGAATTCATGGCTGCAGCTTCTTGGTTACTTTCAACATATCATAACAGCTACTACTTTCTGAGATAAAATGCATTCTTTTTATCAGCTGTTTGTAGAATAAGAAGTGCCTCCTAAAGCTGTAGATGGAACCTTTAATTTTATTGCTACAATTTTAAAAAGTGAATAAATACACTGGGTCCAGGACTATGACATCATTTTCATAATTAAATGAGAGGACACAAAGAGCAAGAAGGAAATAGCTTCGATCAGTTCAATGGGAATAATCGAATTCAAGGGCAGGAACTGTCCTTAAATCAAAAAACGGCATATGGCTTTTTATCTAGAAGAAAAGTACCCAGGTGATAGGGGCGCAAAAGCTTCTGCAAAAAGGGACATGTGCTTCTAGAAATGCCTAGAGCAGCAGCACGTTGCCCCATTCGATCAGGAAGCGGATACAAAGAAAAAGTCTTACATTTCCTGTATCCGGTCAACAGAGGGCTATTGTTCAGCAGAGGGTGCTGGAGAGACAGGTGAGCGCAGAGCTCTGCTGGTCTGGTGCACACTTGGCTGACTTCAGGGGTGCACCACGGTCCGCAGCTTTCCTGACACCCTCCCCCCCAAGTCTGACGGAAGCCTCTGGTTAAAAAAAAAAAAATCCTCTCCATGAACACCTTTCCCTAGTATCAAAGGGTGAATTTCTGGCAAATTCCATCAGCGACTTCTCAGCTGTCTCTTGAGCTACAGACACAAGCTCTTCGGCACACAGACCTGAGCTGGACTCTGGCTAAGCACTCAGCCGCAGCCCTCTAAAGAGGGCCCATTCTTCACATCTCTTTGCTACTAACCTCACATTACAGTAATTCTTCACACATTTCCTGTTCAAATTACTGTGTGTGACTTTTCTTTCTGAATTTGACACCAGGTAAAAGAATCCTGAAACCACAAAGACAACAATTAGGCAACTGGGAATAGGAACAGTGGACAGACAATAAAACAGAGAATGCAAGAGATACTCATATTTGTCCAAACTATGTAAATTCCCCTAGATTTTACTTACAGTGCTGCGTCACAAAAACTTCCTGCACACACTTTTTCTCCACTTAAATATGGAGGAGTAAGCATTTTGGAAAATTTTAAACACTTGCACCAGCTTTTCTGTTAAGGAAGCTGCTCTCATTCTGATCTCAGAGAAGGTAAGATGCCTACAGTGTATGTACTAAGAGCAGCTGCTGCCAACACTGTCATCTCCAAGGTCCTGCCCTGGAGATCCATCCTACAGACAAACTTTGAGACGGAAGGTGGGTTAGCTGTTCCACTGAACATCAGCTCAAACTGAAACATATCTTTCTGGTGCCCCTGTTTCTATCTGGTAAGACCTCAACAATTATTAACAGACATGAAAAAAAGACAAAATAAAACCAATGACAGGCTCTTTTGGGAAGCTGAGGCAGAAAGATTGCTGCCATGTTTGAGGCCATGCTAGATTACAAAGTGAGTTCAAGACCAGCTTGGACTACTCAGGGAGACCCTCTAAAAAACAAAACAAAATATCACATAAGCACGATGAGTAGGCTAAACACAGAAGTCCACAAAGAATAAAGAGGCACAACAATGGCAAAGCTAAATTATTGAAACAAACGCCAAGGATGAACAATAATAAAAGTTACTTTTCTGATACTTCAAGTTGAAAGAGGAAAAGACTATCCAAAAAAATTAAAAAAATTTATAAACCATGGGATAAAAGCATTCTCAGAGCTCCTAGAACAGAGACCAAATCAAACATATAAACAGTCAATAAAAATTCAATTAATTTGTTGCATCAACTCTTAACAGGAAAACAATTTTGGAATGCACCAACAGTGACACTAAATATGCCACACACATGCCACCATACCAAACAGTGTGAACACTATAAGAATGTGTAACTGCCACAAAGCCTTGGCACATAGGGGAGTGTGTTGTATTTTAAAGTGTGCTAGACAGTAAAGTACGTACATTTCAGGGAACAAAGAATTCTTTTGTTTTGGGAGGGGAGACGGGGTATCACTACGTAGTTAGGCTGGCCCTGAACTCACTAAGTGGCTCAGGCTGGCCTCGAACCTGAGGCAATCCTTCTGCTTCTTGAGTGTTAGAATAACATGTGTGCACCACAAATGTCCAGCTAAAAGCGCACATCTAAAGACAGCAGATTTTAGTAATGTGTCTTGATGCCATGATGTGGGTCTTGATGTCTCTCTCTCCTGCTGATAACAATGCACAAGGCCAACTTCAAGTACGAGACTCTCCTAAACTGGCAACCATGCTGTCGGACGCAGGAGCATCACCTCCCTCATCTCTACCAGAAGAGCAGTTGAAACAGCTGCTGGTTTTGTCTCTTCTTCCCTCCAGTTACCGCCTCAGAGATCTTTGGCCAGGTAGGTAGCTCTTCTGATTTACCAGCCTTAAATCATCTTTGGCACAAACTTTCCAGTGTGCTCCGTAAATTCCCAGATTAACTTCACGGAAAGGGAGATTCCCACAGTCACCTCAATCCTAGTGCATCTGAAACTGAAACCTTCCACATGGTCCTTCCCCTTTCAAACTAACAAATCTGTCACTATCCTTAATGATTTTTTTCTAGGTCACTGTAATGAACTTTAAGATCTTACTTGTAGTTCTCTCAACAGCATCTCTCTCTCTCACACACACACACACCCGAAGACATTCAATTCCCTAAGGAATCAAATGACCGCATCCCTGCCTGTATTAGTTTTCTCTGTCTCAACAAATTACCACAAACCTAACCACTTAAACACACATTTATTATCTTACAATTCCAGGGATCAGATGTCTGATGCAGGACTCACTGGCTAAGATCGGTGTCACTGGCTGAAGGTTCCTTTCTAGCAGCTCAGGAGTCAGTTCACTTGAATTACAGTACAAGCACCCCTATGGCTCCCGGCCTTCTGCTCTACCTCAAAGCCAGCGATGTAGGAAACGTGTCCTCCTTACTCTGCTCTCTGGTCCTAGCAATTCTGCGTTTCTCTGTCACTAGTATCTCTGCCACCCTCTTCCGCTTTAAGGTCCCTTGTGATTACAACAGGCTCATCAGGATAAACCAAAGTAATTTTCCTACTTTAAAGTAGCTAACTACCAACTGATTTTATCTGCCACTAATTCCTCTCTGCCACATAAAGCCATAGTTTTACAAATCCCAGGGATTAGAACATAGACTTCTTAGGCGTGGGAGGTGCTACCGACCACTCCCCTAACTCTGTCACAGCAGCGATTTCTCGTTTCATTTTCATGTGACCCAGGGTGAGGACTGTGCTGGTGCTGGTGTGACTCCACAGCCTGCCCTCACACCTGCTTTCTTCCTCATTCTAGGCTTTTTAACTCCCCCCACTTCCTGTTCACAACACTGAGGGGAGCTGAGCCTGACCCAAATTCGATCTGTTTGTTTAAATGGACACTGCTACAGGGTTAGTTCCCTCACTTTCTGCCAAAAAGCTGACCCCATTATGGAGTGCAATCATGATGTGTATATTTAATGTACCAATAAAGATTAAAAAAAAAAAAAAAAGCTGAGCTGATCTCATATTCTCTGAAAAGTGGTCGGAGACTCACAAAACAACAATTCTATCTCTTTTATTATTTTTGCTTTTTAGGGGGAAGGAGGAATCCTGGAGATGCCCAAGGCCTTTTTTTTTTTTTTTTTTAATGTTAAGACAGGGTCTTGCTAAGGCTTGAATTTGGAATCTTTCCGTTTCAGCTTCCCAGAGGGCTGAGATTATAGCACTGCCACTATGCCTAGTTCTTAGCCTTGCTATCAGTGCAACTATCAACTGAGTAGTTACTGCAAATGAAACAGGTGTTTTCAGTATATTAACTCACTAATTTATTCATGAAATTTGATGTAAACAGTATTATTTACTACCATTTTACAATTTCTAGAAATCAAAACTGAGATTCAGTTCTAGGCTTTATCTCATGCCAAATTCCTTAAAGGCTATAGACTGCAAAGTCCAGTAGCACAGAAAAAAAGGAAGGTTAAAAAAATGAAGTCATCAGGAACCTCAACTGTATAAAATGGGGCTAACAATACTCGTCTTCCTTTTAGGCAAGACAGAAAGTTACATGAAAACACAAAAACGTTATAATATCAAAAATACCAGGCTCTCAATGCCAGGAAACACTATTCATATGAATAATGTCTTCCTGATTCCACTCATCTTGTATTCTTCATGAACAATGCCTCTTGGGCTGTGAGTCACGGATGACCAAACAAGTGCACACATGTGCATGTACATACACATGGTGTATGCAAACTACATCCATCAAGTGCTACCTAGATACAAAAAAAACCCTGGTTACTAAATAGTGCTAACAGAAATCCTTAAAATAAAAAATCTTGAGAAACAAGATAGTTCAACTATTGCAAATTTGATAAGATTTTGCAAGAAATTGCAAATTTGATAAGATTTCCCTCCCTTTTAGTGCGAAATCAATTTCATGAAAAGTTGTAACAGATATTTACATTAAGTACTGCAGAAACCCTGAAGTATTTCCATTTCTATTTTTTTCAGTTCAAAAAAGAAAAACCATCAGATTACTCTAGTTGCAGGAAAGTCAATTAAAATTTTTCAGGTATTAAAAGTTAATTTTTTCAGGATGAGATTTAAATACACCTTAAATCAATTGAGAACACTGCAGGCTTTCTTTCTGCTTGTGTTTTTTTAAGTGGGGCAGGGGTTGTAAAAAAGGGTCTTGTTATGTGTAACCCAGGCTGGCCTTGAATTCACCATCCTCCTGCCTCAGTTTCCTGGGGAGGGGTTAGTTCCTTTGCAGTGCTAGGGAACAAACCCAGAGTCTTGTATGCATACTAGGCAAGTGTTCTACCACTGAGGTACAACCCCAAGCACTACAGCCTTTACTTGAAGCTAAAATTGGGCTACCTATGTGTTCCAAAATTTACTCTGGCATTGAAGTCTGAAGACTCACCTGGATTTTAAAATCTAGTCATTCAGAAATGACGAGAATGGAGGGTATTTGACTGACAGGAATTACAGGGACCCATTAAGCCATCCTTCCAAATATTATAAACCTGAGATATTTTTTGGTATTTGTCTTTCTGAGATGTTAACACCTGTTAATTATTTCTTCCTACTAAACTTAGTCAGCATTTTAAATAGTGCCGCAAAGATGCAATGACCAGACATGATGATTTAGTGATACCTCCCACTGAAAAAGCTCTGCACTGCTCATCTACTGTAGTGATGCACCGACTGATCCATGCACCAGCCTATCTGTGGCCTATAACCAGCAGCTCAACCAACCAGTTGGCCACGTGCGCCCCAGACTTCCTGAAATGTCAGTCTAGGCACAATGGATTTCGGTTAACAATGCACTGTTTCCTACCACACAAATTCCCAGGTCAAAGAAAATTCAAACACTCACTCTGAACCCAAGGAGTAGTTATTTTTTAATTTTATTTTAAAAGAGGCTAGCCTTAAACTTGCAATCCTTCTGCCTCAGTCTCCCACATAGCTGGAATTAAAGGTACACACCACCACGCCTGCCACATTTTCTGTGTTTCTATAATAAAATGTGTTTCTCATATATGGCGGTACAATTTAACAGCTGGGTTTTTCAGGTTGCTGATTTCATTAATACAGGTTTCTCAGGATTAGAGGACAATCAACAATGGATGTTAATATTCCTGATAATCCATTTCTTCTTTCCATCATCTGTATTTTCTGGTCTTTATGAATGAATGAATTTCTACCTCTATCTTACAGAGGAAAGACAAAGCCACACAAAATGACCTTTTCTTTACTGTACTTACAGTGTCTGGTAAAGTGAATAAAAGAATCACAGGATTTCAGGAATGTGTAAAAACAAATGAACCCCTATTTAAATTAAAACACAAACACAAACACACACACACACACACACACACACACACACACACACAAACACACACACTAAACCAGATGGACCAAACCTAGGCAGCACACACATCCCACCATAAAAGACAAAAGACATGACCAGCCAACATCTGAAAACTAATTTTTAATATCAATTAGAAAGCACTTCAGTCTCCTGTGACTAGTTGAAAACATGTCCCTACCTTAAATGACTAAATGTAAACTGACAGGCCAGGACAGAAGCTAAGTAGCTGTTATAGTTTACAGAGTACTGTGTTATTTATAGAACTGTAGATATGAAGAAATCAAAGAACATTTGCCATTTATTTACCTTGTTATATTATCACTTTTTTCACTTATTTGTACAACAGGATTCTGACATTCACCATTGTTATCATTTATTATTCAAGACTGTGACTATCATCCTTAAGATGCACAAACATTTGTTCTTGAATCCAGAAAAGCCTGAAGGGACTTGCTCTGAACTGTCTGAAAGCCACGACCCCGTGACTCCTCAAGGAGAGACACTCATGGGAAAGGCCTGCCAAATCTGCTTATCTTATTCACTCCAGTAGTTTAAATCTCATCTTTGAACATGCAGTAACATTCAAATAAAAACAATTAATAACCACATAAAATATACTGCATCATAGACTATGATACTTTCCAGAGAAAACTCCAAAATCTTACACACATAATGGCTAAGTCCCTGCAGGACTGATACCTGCAGCTTGGACAGTTTGTCACGGAAGCTACTACCCATCATCACTGTCAACTTCAATTTTCCAACACAAGTATCAATTGCAGATTCTACCAAGTATCTTCCCATGATTCTGTATTTCTATTCATCAGATCTGCAAAGAACCCCTTGGACCCCCCAAAGATGATGCTTTGTCATGCTGAGCGCTTTGAAAGGAAGGACACAGAAAAAACTGTGGAAGCAAAGTCTCTATTTTAATCTTTTTCTGTTCTCCTTTCTTCACAAGGCAGGTTACAGAAATTAGAACTCCTCTTCCCCAAGGCAGATACCAGAAACTAGGGTTAGCCACAGGTATTTTATTTTAACTTTCCCCTGTTACTCGATGTTACCAGCTGGCCATAAATTCTCTGAACTACTTTGTCTAAAAGACCGTAAGGTCTTTATTCCAGAAAGGGTCCACTCCTGTGGCTAGAAGGTACTGCATGTGACACACAGAGGCCAAGAAGAACCTTAACAAGTTTTACTAGGTTTTTCTCTTCCTATTAGATTAGACTTTTTTTTTTCTTACAACACTTGTACATGCTGGACCTTTACAATGAGTGAAGAACGAATTCTACTTTATCACCCTTACACATCCATTTCAGCTTTCAAGATTTATTTTCCCCTATACACAAGATATATCTACTCTTCTCTTTTAAGATACTGTATTAATAGTTGTTAACAGTAAAAAATGGGAAGCAATCTAAATATCCACTGATAGGAAATATGATTAAATTCCCTACCAATGGTTAAATATATACAATCTATTGCCCTAGCTTTTTTCAGCAAGCTGTATTATTTAACCACTTACCAGTCCAATTTTCAATAATGGATGCAAAAACTGAATTTTCTTCCTAATTTTTATAAGATAACAAGAAATACAAAAACAATGATTTCACCAAACTTATTCAACAATTTTTCTGTGCACGGTATATCTTAAAACATTCAATACACAAAGCAACATTACAATCTGGACAGCAGTATCTAGTCTCTTTCTGAATTCTTCTAACATTACTGTCTTTCTTTAAAAACACACTTCACACTGTCATGTGGTCTTTTCCTTTTTTTCTGTGGGTGGCACCATTTCAATAAAATGTCGACCTACTATGAAGATATTATGATGGACATCCTAGTTGGCATTTCACTATCTTATATTTTTCAGTTATTTGGTCTGTTAGATCTAGCCTAAATTGTACATAACTTTTGAGCACCTCTGTTTTCAATGATTTCTACTTTGTTTGGTCCAGAAAACAAACATACATACACACATACATACATATATGTGTGTGTATATATATATATACATATATAAAAATAAATATACATACATACATATATATGTGTGTGTACACACACACACACACATATATATATATATACACACATACATGTATATATATAGATTTTTAAAATTTTATTGTATTTCATTCTTTTGTGACACCAGGGATCGAACTCAGGACTTGCACTTGCAAGGCAGGCAACGCAACACTAATATTTTATAACAATATTTTTTTCCTTGCTTTCTGATTATAGGACAGCTTGTTAAATGCTAGTAAACTCTGCCAACAGTAATCAGAGGATTATAATAAACACTGACCACTACTGGGATTTTTAAAATTTCATTTCTTCAAGTTCTATCATTTCTATCTCATGAACAGTTGACAATAAAGAGATGTCTTTTGTCTTCCCATTTCCTAACACAGACATTTCCTCTCTGCTATGTTAACATTTCTCCCACCTTCAGTTTTTTCTTTTGCAAACCTTTTGGTCCTTCCTTCCTGTTCAGTGTCAGTGTCCAAATATGTCTGCTTTTTACTGTGAAAAAATATCACTGAGTTAAGAAACAGTATAAAATTATATTTAACGTATTTATAAGAAGAGCTTTTATAGATTATAGCACAGTTATAGGTTATTTTTCACAAACAGAACACAAATTAGTAAAATAACCAGAACTTACTAGATTTTCACTAGAAACGAACATCAAAAACAAATATAATGCTCTAAATTTAGAAACTATGCAAAAAATAGTCAACATAAGACAAAAACAGATGCATGAGTGTATCTCCAGCAAGCAAGAAATGATACTTGTCCAAGCAGTATACATACTGTATACTTCAATACAGAAACAAATGTGCTGCTCAGTAATGCTCAGTGTAAACTGTTATGTCGTTAAAGAATGTAGTGTAACACAACTCATCTTTAATTAAGTGGAATGAAAAGCTTTGTCACATTATACATGAAAAAAAGTTTTCATCCTTCCAGAGATAGGTGGCTACCTTCTGATAGCATAACAGGAGGCTGAGGAAGAAACACTTTCAGTTTATATATTTCTTGCAGCACTTAAAATTTTTTTGGTTAATTTTTATCCTAACACACTTGCAGTACATGATTACATTCATTACGGGGCGCTGCTACATGTACAAACCACATCTTCACTCTTTTTACATCCCCTTCTCTCCCCTCCTCTCACTTGGTTCCCTTCCCTTAAGATCTACCTCCGTTTCCTATTATTTTTCTTTTACTCTGCTCTTTATTTATACTTTGGGTTTCTCATAAAAGAGAAATCATGTCATATTTAACCTTGCATACCCCACTTACTTCCTTTAGCATTGTGGTCTCAA
Source organism: Petromus typicus (assembly GCA_004026965.1). Taxonomy (NCBI): domain Eukaryota; kingdom Metazoa; phylum Chordata; class Mammalia; order Rodentia; family Petromuridae; genus Petromus; species Petromus typicus. Next base: position 48,524 of record PVIR01005289.1, read on the forward strand.
GTACATCTACTTTGCTACAATGACTCAACTGTATCTGTCATTAAGGTAAAGCAGTGCTCCACTGTGTATAAATACTACATTTTCTTTATTCATTCATCTGTTGATGGCTGCTTCCAAAAGCTGTGCACTCTTAAATAAAATTCTGAACCATGTAACTGTAGTGACTATTTTTAAAATCAATTAATTTAAATTTGCATAAGCTGAAAAAGTATTATTTGTGATACGCTTCATAAAGTTGAGGATAGTGTTACAAACTGGTTTAAGAACCACTCTTACTCCATGATTATGCATTTAAAATTCCAAACATCAAATGTTAGCTAGAAAAGGTGGGAAACATCTATAATGCCAGATACTCAGGAGACTGAGACAGGAGACACTTTGAGCCAAGCAGCTAGGGCTAGCTTTGTAGTTCAGGCTGGCACTAAACTCAGGGTCAAACTCACAGCAATCCTCCTGCCTCTGCCTCCCGAGTGCTAGGATTACAGGCATGAGCTACCACACCTGGCACTGTAGTATCTGGTACTGATTGCTGGTGGGCATGAGTCTCCACAACCAGTATTGTTTCATATGGTTACCCGATCAAACAAGGGACCTTTTACTTGCAAGGCAGGCACCAGAACCACTGAGCTAAATCCCCAGCCCTATGTTAACAATTCTTAACAGCATTGTATTTTTAATTAATAAAGCAAAATTACTTATTAAGTAGCTAAACTCTAACACAATATATGGTGCAAAGGCAAATGAAAGAGAAACATAAAACTAAATTCTATATGACCAGCACATCCATTAAGTACAGAATTTCAGGTCAATTCTTCAGGAATCTAAAAGTGATATATAATCTGAGAGATCATTTCGACTGATTATATTATTGGAACATTCTGTTATCACCAAAAAGAAAAATAATAATTCAGTACATAGTTTTACAAAATCACACAAGAAACTGAAGTCACCTTAGGAGGATTATTGTAGTTCACTTAGAAACCTGCTCAACTCAACAGCATGGAAAAAAAATTCAAAGGCCAAATATTAACAATTTTTAGGTACAATACCAAGAAATCAGTTATGTGCAAAACTGATTTTTTAAGTAAATCTCAATTACCTAATAATTTCAAAATAAACATGATAGCCTATGAGAAATCAGGTTATCAGACACACACAACTGACAGTCTAATAAGAGCACACAGGGGCGCACATGTACGTGTGCGTATGTGTGTGTATGTGTGAAAAGACAGAAGACAGAGAAAGAATAAGGGAAAAGAAAATGAGAGAGGAGAGTATCTAGCAGCCAAAATCAACTACTACTTTAATGCCAACAAAAGGATAGTTTATTAATGATCATTTCCATACCTACTTATCCATATTTATGGATATCCACTGACATAAAATAATACTAAGATATGGTTTGTTTTCAACTATCTTATAATCTGTTTAAAGCTGTTAAAATTTCTCAAAAACAATTTCATAGTAAAAAGTATCATTCCAAGACTAAGCAGCTGTATGCATAAGCATGACAGACTTTACTAGTTCACTGACAGGAGGGGCAAGCAGAGACGGGGAACTTCAGGGAAATACGTGTATGAGCTCGCCTCTGCACAAGAACCGAAGGACAGAAACGAAGGACAAAATTCCAAGGAATTATCACTGCATGAGAAACCAAAAGAAGTGAAGTAAAATTTAAACTCTACATTGTTCATGGAAGATGCTAAAGCTTAAGTTTGATTGTAGCAAGAAATAAGCTTTTTAAAAGGTACTGGGGCCAATTAATGCAAAAGGTCAATGCTGAGGAACTGGACTTTATTCCGGAGCAGATGAGGAGCTCTTAGGCAGATGGGCAGTAGTCAACAACAGGCTCACAAGAACAACTTGCTGCGAATTCAAATCTTTCCTCATTTATCCTCCAGCAACTCCCTCCAGTTCACAAACACTCAGTTTCTTCACTTGTAAAGTGAGAATCATACCATCTACCGACAAAAATTACCAGGCTCAAGTGAGAATAAAGCATTCAGAGGGTGACTGAAATAAGAAACAGCCAGTTCTGATTTATTTCACTTGACATTATGGTCCCAAAGTCCATCCATTTTCCTACAGATGAAATACAGTGCAATTAATCAGACACCCCCGCACCATTTGCTTCTTCTGAGAAAAGGAGAATGTGAGAAGTCAAAGGTCCCGTTTTGATTGTGAGCCTGAATGACCAAGAGAACATGAAAGTCACATAAACAAGGAATCAGGGAAAGAATTAAATTTACAAAGCTACTGACTCAAAATAACAGCCAATAAGACTACCAAGGAGAACAGAGAAGGCAAATCTGACAATCAGAAGAAAATGAAGACAGCGAGACAGAACTGGGAGCCTGAGCGCAAAGAAAGCTTGAGGAGAAAGGGAATCAGGAGTTGGGGCCTGTGTGAAATCATCAGAAGAGAAAACCGCTGCAGACAGAAAGATGAGAAAGCAAACCTGAGGTAACAGTTACAAGTACAGAAATGAGACAGCTCGTGCAGACACCCAGAAGGACTATGTGGAGGGGCTGGCTTCAAAGAGAAGACAGACCTTCACAGCGCTGAGCATTCCACAGCTCGGCCAATGCTGACTGTAACTTCAGGTTAGACGCAGAACTGACTTATAATAACGGGATCTGACAGAAGCTTCCTAAGAATCCACAAATTACAGTAAAGTGATCATTACTCCACTCAACCCCTAGCAGGACACTGTTAAACACAACACTTACAATTAGTTTTTTGCCTTTTAAGTTCTCACCTTCCCTGCTATCCATCTGCATGTGTGATTCTACTTGCTTCCCACTCGGAAGTACTCCTCTTCCCTTTGTCTATTCTGACAGCCAGTTAGTTCTCAGGTTCACCACCATCCCTACTGTGGCTTCTCTTTCTGTGTTAACTAGCTTCTCACTCCAGAACTATTTGGTGGCAGGTCTAACAGCTATTACATGCACAAAGTGGTTCTTAAATATCCAACCAGAAATCTAATACCCCTTTGTCTCAGATATACAGTGAAATTTTATGTTCTTTTCCTTGATCAAAACAAAAAGATGTTATACACAAAAGATCAAACCTGGAACTTTTGTTATTGTATCATTCATAGAATCTAAAGAGCTGACATATTTGACTGTTCATATATCTATGTCCCAAAGGATTTTCACATTAAACTGGGAAAAAACAAAACAAAACAAAACTATTTCCTCCCACCAGCAACAAGATCCCTCGGTAATTTTCAAGAATACTTATACATAAGCACACAGCTTTAGTTTCTCAGCCTAAGAGTTAGATCCTAACATAGTTTTTTAGAAGGGTGGGATAGGTGACATAGGGTCTCACCATGTAGTTCAGGCTGACCTCAGACTCTTTGGAGCGTCTCTTGCCTCAGCCTCCTGAATGATAAAATTACAGGCATGCACTGCCACACAGCAAACAGGCCTTTCCAAGGTGGAAACACTTATACATCACACAAATGGAAAGCCCACTAATACTCAATATAAATATAAGTTGTCCAAGAGATAATAAATGCCAGACTTGTTGCTTACATATGACAATTATCATCCTTAATTTTCAAAAAAGTTCAAATCTTTTTTTTTTTTTTTTCCTTCACTTTTTTGATACAGGTCTCACTTTATAATTCAGGCTGGTCCTGAACTCTGCCTAGAATTTAGCAATCCTCCTGCCTCTGCTTTCCTACTGCTGGGATTACAGGCATGAGCCACTAGGGCTGGCATTGTGGTATGTGGTACTGATTGCTGGTGGGCATGAGTCACAACATTCAACATTGTTTTATGTGGTTACTGGAGATCGAACCCCGGGACCTTGCACTTGAAAGGCAGGCGCTAAAACCACTGAGCTAAATCCCCGGCCCTCAAATCTTTTACTATACATTAGTTTCTTCTCAAATATATATTACAACTAATCATACTTTATTAATTTCAGTATTTACAATATTTCTTAAACTACTGTTGCCAGATCTATTGTAAATCTAAAACAGATTAATACACTATATTAAAAAACTATTACACTAACGACAGCATTAAAATACAAAAATAAATTAAATAAGGTATCTTTTAAATTTTTTATGATTCTCTGTATTTGGTTATATACAAATATATTTAAATATTTATAAATATATATTTCATTTTATAAATATATATTTATAAATATAGTTATATATTCCATTGTTATCTACATGTCTATTTTTGTATTTAGCATATTAGTTTTCCGAAAAATTCAACTAGGTTCATAAAATTTTACAAGATGTGTTTATACACCACTTTGCAAGGAATACACAGCAATGAGAGCTACAAAATATGATAGCCAAATTTAGCACAGCATGGAGAAGTGTCAACCCAACACCCTCCACCAAGGCCATGAGATCAAGAGGTTCAATATTTTAATAATGTACCACGAGGAACCTCATCTACAAAGATACCATTAGCCAGGTCAGGTAGCATACATATATAAGTGGGAGGATAACAAGTTCAAAGCCACCGGGGGCAATTTAAGGAGATCTTTTCTCAAAAACAGAAAGAATAAAATAAAATAATATGAGCTGAAATAAAATAGTAAGAGCAGAGCGCATATCTGGCATGTACAAGGACCTGGGTTCACTCTCCAAGACAAAAACAGCGGAAGAAATAGATATCTTTATAGCTTCTGACTACTGATCCTTTTGACTATTTCAATGAACATGGTTATATACATGTCTATTTTTGTAATGAACATTTTCAAAGAAAACTAAGATGAATTTTGTGTGAGTTTTTCGTTAGCAGGAGGCAGCAAAGGCTCAACAAAAAACACAGGTTCTTAAGCACCACCTGACTCTATAAACAGATGCTACTAAAAAAGCAACGGGACCTTGAGCAGCTTAATCTTTCAGAACCTGTTTATTAACACACAGAATGGGGCAAATGCTACTTAAATTGCTGTTCTGAGAAACTTATAAGAGAATATTACCAGGAACAATAACTAAAATGCCACAGATGTTTTTGATTCCTTTTAAGTGAGCCCAGTTCTCAAATAAAATGCTATATACAATTTATCCTAAGACTTCAGGCTACATGCGTTTAGAACCAAATTTTTTATAATTAATGTACTCATTTTCCCTGGAAGCCAGCATCAAGATGAACACAACAGCACATTTTTAGTAAATACACACGTGCAAGTTACAGATTAATCAGCAAAGCCTCCAGGTTTGTTGCAAAGACATGATACAAGATACATGTAAAGACAATCCCTCCACTCCAAGGTTAACTCTCTGCGGTTTAGTTATCAAAATATTTAATCCCTGGTGCCCCCTAAATATAAACTTCTAAGCAACTTGTTCCCTACCTTACCTCTTCTTCATGAACTAACTGCTTACATGTTTAAGAACCATATATGCATATATATGTATAATATATACACACACATATATATACACAATGTTTTCTCCTAACCATGTTATTTAAGCTTTGAAAACTGCACTCAATAAAAAGTAAATTTTTAGTAACCTGCCATATGATGTCAGCCAATCTCATGTAAACTACCATTAAACTCTGTGTAAACATATTACTCAACCTGTTTCGTATGAAAGTATCACATCTGGCCTTGGACACTCTGACAGGTTACACAATGTGTTACAAAATATCAGCTATGGCCTTTTTCAAAAGCGATTGATGACTGAAAAATTGGACACCATTTTTCGCTATGAACAGATAGACAGCTGTGCAGCTTTTAAAAAATTAAGTATGTAATAAAATGGAGGGCAATCCGTGATGTATTGTGGTCAATAAAGCGATATACTATATATGATCTTCCCAGTTTTGTTTCTGAAGCCTATTCCTCATAGGCACAGAAAAAAAAAAATACTGAGTGGCTACTCTCCATGCACTTGAAGTCCGGTTATTATGTTGGGCAGCAAAAAGAGAAATGATTGGCGGTTAGGGGGCAGCGGCGAGAGGGAGTGAAGCCGTCTTCATTGTTTGGAAGTTTCGTTTTTTTTTTTTTCTTAAAGGAGCACGCAATACTTTAATAATTTAAAAAACCTAAACTATTAAAAGCGTTATTTCCAACTCACCTACAAGTCTTCGGATTAAAAGCATAGCTATGATTACTTAAAAGGTCAGACAACAAAGTAATTGGAGAAAAAAAATCTAGGACCTGCAAATTACTCCCTCTCGTTCCACTTATGGGTCCTTTGCCGGTTTTTGAAATATCCTAAAGAATTCGACATGTACCGCACTTACCATGAACAGTAGTAAATGCTCCAACAACAACAAAAACAAAAAAGTAAGGAAGAAAATGCTAGCGCCCGCACTAATCTCTTGAAGCCCTTCCCAGCCCCCAAAGGCTTTCCCAGCTTACGTAGGTTGCATTCTTTTCCTTCAAAACCAAAACAAGGCAAAGTCGCCAGGTGGATCGGAGAAAGATCCAAAGTGCCTGCGGAGGGACTGTGAGGCCAGAGCCCGAGACTTGCGGGCTCGAGTCCGGCCGGAGCCGCAGACCCGCCGGGACCCGGCGCCCGGCCTCCCGCGGGACCCCCGCCTCCCTCCCGGCCTCGGCTGCCCTCCCTGACCGCCTCCCCGCTGACCCCGGACCTCGACCTCCGCGCCCCGCTCTCCGGGCCCGTCTCCGACGGCGCCCCCGCCGCCCGCCCGCTTGCCTGCCCGCCAGCGCCGACCACCCGACCCCGAGCCCGCGGCGGCGGCGTTACCTGTGGCGCGGCGGTCGGTCCAGCTCGCCACAGCCGCGCGTCAGCTGGGCGCTAGGACTCAAGGAGCTCCGCGGCAGCCGGCCACCGCCACCACCACAACACCGCCGCCGCCGCCGGCCGGGGGAGGGGCGGGGCGCGGACCCGGACCCGGACCGAGGCGGGGGCAGAGCGACAGTCCCAACCTCCGAACGGCCGGGCAGCAGAGCATGCGCCGAGGGCCGGGCAGCAGCGCGCCGAGGACTCAGAAGTCAACAAGGCCGGGGACGCCCCCGATTGGCTCCGCCCCTTCGGGTTTACTCCGCCCCCAGGCAAACAACGCGAGGCCTGGACTGAGGCCGGGACGACCGCAGAGGGAGGAGATCCCGCGAGACTTGTACCTCTGCGTCCCGCCCCCTTCCCACGTGCCGGCTCGGCGTGGGTCCTGTTGAAGGTGGTAAGTGCTGCATCTCTCTAAATGGTGGTAGTAGAGTCCTTTCTCCCAGAACTCCGCCGCGCTTCTGAACGAGCTTTCCAGCGTGTCAGAGTGTTTTGCAAGTGCTTTCCTGTACTCAGAGGCGATCCCCCGCGGGGTACCTCTACGGAGGCGTTTGTGGACAGCGCTCACGGGTTCCGCAGAAGTCCCAGGGGTTTGTCTCAACACTGGGCCACTTTAAAGTGACCTCCTGGCGTCCACAAATTACCCCAACGGTCGTCGTCAGCGTTTCCGCGTCCGGCGCCCTTCCTGCTTCTTCCAGGCGTCGCCTGGACCTCTTAACGTACACCCCTGCAGCCCTGCGTGCTCAGCTTGCGTCGAGGTAGGACACGGGCTGGTACAACCCACGAATGCGATGTGCTTGGATTCAACACGTGGTGCACACTGTGCCAAACAAGCTTCTTGTATTTGTGTATTCTATTTGTGTCTGTATTCTTGTGTCAGTGTCTTGCCTTCCTGTTTTGTAAACTTTATGTGTGTAATTCCCTCCACACCATTAGTAGGTTGGAGCAGGTATTCTTTGAATTACTTTACTAGTACTGTTTTGAATTTTTAGCTGCATTAGCAATGATTAAAAGTAACATCAATTTCCAAAAGGTAGAGAATTCAAACACCCTGGATGGCCTGGGGTACTGCTTCCTGCTGTAACGTGTCTGCTGATCAAGTACAAAAGTATTTAGAAAAAAATGTGCTAACAAGATCAAACCTTCAAATCATAAAATAAAAACTCGAAAACAAAACTTACTGGCTGCTAAGGTAGAGGCCTGACAGTTCAACAGCTTCACTTTGAGTTAAAAGCTTGAAAGCATACCCATCCAGTTGACTTTCACCTTGGAACTGTGCAAGATCACTCTGCATCTGCCTGATGGAGAGGAGCTGTAGATCGCAGATCCGTTAGCCTCATCTTTGACTCTCTCGCCTGAGTCCAGGGCACGCCTGTGATGGAATCATATAACAGTCTTAAGGGATTAGTTTTCTCTACTCAGCAGAAATGAAAGCATATGAAAATATCTCACCATAAACAAATAGTAATCTAAATTAGGAAGACAGCTAAACTCAAACATCTATTTTGGCTTTTCTTTTTTTTTTCTTTTTTTGAGATGGGGTCTCCTTTTGTAGTTCAGGCTAGCCCTGAGCTCAGCCTCAAACTCAAATCCTCCTGCCTCTGCCTGGCTTTTCCCTTCTTGATAAATACTTTTGTCTTGTTCCTATTATAGGAATTTGTCAAAATTAGACCTTTTTTTACTCTTTTACTGAATTGAAGGTAAACAGAGTTTTTTGTTTGTTTTTTTAATGCTCCTAATAAGTAATTTGTCAATAGAACTGAGTGCTACTCCTGAGTACTTGAACTCATGCAAGTAATCAAGCTAGCAACTCCTACCATGTCCACCTTCAAACCATTCCTAATTAGGTCTCCATGTAGCACATTTTACAAAATTTACTTCTTGTGAATATATGTCTTCCACTAATTAGTAATCCACAAAGGGTAGGTACAGTGCATTGCTGATGTACTCACCATTTGTCTAAACATCCTGGGAATGTCTGAAACTGTTAAATGAGTCATTTAAATGTTTATTCCCTCATCTGGACTTTAAAATTTAGAAATTTATTTAGACCTTAAATATCCCATTATTTATTTCTGCTAGAGAGTTCTTGACCCATTATGCAGGTAAACTGTTCATAACAACACTAGTAACACTATATAATAACTTGACTTTTCATACCAAGTGGCTTCCATTTTTTTAAGCAGAAAATACCCAGCGTTTAATATAGCTATTTGTCACTGTTCCCAGACTATTGTGTAGGCAGGAGCCTTGTGATTACCAGAAACGTTCTGTTACTTAAATGCATAAGGCATTTGACAAATGTTTGTCGCCCTGAACTGTGTTCAACAAACTACTGTCTGTTCTGGGAAGCCACCATTCCCATGAATACGACGTTTAGTATTGTTGCAGCTTTTCTTCAGCCTGGGAATTGTAGTTGTCCATGTGTTGCCTGGGTTACCTCTGCCTCTTTCCTAACTTGTATAGTTATCTTTGGTTATGATTTGTAGAACCAGGTCCAGACTGTGAAGCCTGAATTTCTTCATCTTTCTCACATGACCTGCAGTGTCTGGGGAAAACCCAGAACTAAAACCTACTAAATTTAGAACTAGTTTATTCTGCAGTTTTCTTTGCTTGTGCTATTTCAGTGAAGTCCCTCCCCCAACCCCTATAAACAGTTGAAAAGAAATACTCTCTAAAAGACAGTTATCTTCACTATATTCTCTTATTTGAAAAAGAAAACCACATCAGCGCTTCATTGATTTTAAGAAACAAATTTAGTTTGTTGTTTCAATAGTAGTTATCTTCCACAAGTTTAGGGTTGATGCAACAAAATAGCCAAAAAATAGGTGGCTTATCAACAACATAAATTTATTTCTCACAGTTCTTAAGGCTGGGAAGTCCCAGATCAAAGCACCAGCAGCCTCAGTGGTGAAGGCTCATTTCCTGGCTCAGAGATGATAGCTTCTTGGTGTGAGCTCATGTGGTAAAATAGCTAGCTCTTCCCCTAAGAATCCGGTGTACTCACCTTTCAAACAAACACATTGGTAATTAGGTTTCAATGTTTGAGTTTTAAGAGACAAAAGATAGACTGTAGCAGTTATATTTTCTGTAGTACACTAGAATTTGAAGACGAAGGGGAAAGCTTAAGAATTTTGATCCCAGAGAAGCTATGACCTTTCTTTACAGTCAGGAAATTAAAAGTGATGCTAGAGCTGACAAAAGCAAAAGAGATCTTGTAATAACAATCTTTATTAGAATTTTTATTACACTATTTCCTTGGTATTGTGTTCTACTGTTTGTCCCCTAAGTGATTACTTCATATATTGAGAAACTACAGGCAAAACTGACTTGGCAGCTGGTGGCCTTAGAGTAGCTATCCTTAGAGGAAAGTGATTCGGAGAGCTAGGTCTTCAACACCTATTTCACGGAGTGTGGTTTAGAACCAGAGACATCAAATCCCAGAGGAGCAGAGAAGGACAAATTCCTGTTGCAGTAACCCATTTTAATAAGTTCTGAATGATGCTGATATATGCCAGAGGTAGAAAACTATACTTACCAAGTGTATTCTTTATTTTCATAGAAAATACACAAGTCACAAATGTGAAAATGAATAGAAAATTGACTTAGTTTTGCAGAAGTTCCTCATTTCAAATACTCTCAGTGGCTAATAATTTTTAACTAAGGAAACTCCACCCATTGTTCATGAGCCCACTCTAGAATTTCTCTGTGGGCCTTTCTCAATCCTGTGGGCCATGATATGTTGTATCATTGCTATAGTTGTGGATTACAGTCAGTTGTGTACTTGTGTTTATGACCAAAGGCACTGTGCCAATGGTCCTTTCCACGCTGGAAAATTGCCCTAAATCGTGTGCATGTGTTGCTGTCAGGAGCCTTAACCTTTGACCTTTATAGCTGTTCTTTATTTTTCCTTTTTGCAAAGGGAATATCGAGTTCATAGTAGACTCTAGTAATTTCTTAACATTTCATAGTCATTCCATATTATCTAAGACTTTATAATATTTTCCAATACAGTGACAAATATTATACAGGTTTTTTTTTAACAGTGATTCCTGAAAAAGTAAGTAAATAACTTGGACCCTCAAAGAGTGACTCAAAAAGCATACAAGGGGCTGAGGATCTAGCACAATGGTACCACACCTAACTTGCAAGCACAAGGGCCAAAGTTTGATCCCCAGCACTGCTAAAAAGGAAAAAAAAAAAAAAAAATGGGAGCTAGGGATTTAGTTCAGTGGTACTGTGCCTGCCTCACCAGCATAAGGTCTTCTCTGTCACCTGATATCTACCACCTGTCAAGAATTTTCTCAGTGAAGTACTGAAAAACATAAAAGTTTAATTTTTAAGTTTTGTTTCTAACTTCTTAAATTCAGTAAGCATTGAAATGTATATAATAGATTGTATGTACAGTTGAAAATAAAATTACACTTTCCCGAAGCTGTTTGATCCTCTTTCAATGAATACTTCAGGAATTTCTACCTTATTTAATATTGTATGTGCAGACACCATCCAGTTGGAAATTCGAATTTAAATTTAGTCACAAATAACTATTATGTACATATGTATATGTGATAAATATTACTGTATACAGTGAGAGCTGTTAAAATGTTTAGCTGTGTTAGGCCTCATTCCTTGCTATGTGAATATCTACTGGAAAATATATCTGATAAAAGATCTTGGCTACTACTCATTCCTATAGCTTTCCCTCTTTTGCTAAGAGAAGTCATTATACAAAGAAAGTATACAGATAACTCATTTGCTGACTAAACATGAGAAGTTACAATGTTACTTGTTCTGTTTGCCTAATACTAATTGTATGTTAATGTAAAATTAGCTAAAAGATATCTAGGTGATGTATAATATCTGTTCTGTCAATGAGTACATTGACACATATTCTAGATTCCATGAAAATAGGAGAATAAATACCAACTTTACTAAGGAAGAAATTTCACTTATAAAATGATTTGAATCCATGGATTATCTAGTATGCTATATTTATGTTTAATGTTTTTATCATTTAGCACCATGCTCTAACCAACTGAGCTAACCGGCCACTTGAACTGTTTTTATCATTTAAAGTTTATGGATTAGGTAATTTCCTGATAGACATTTAGAACTGTATTGTTCACAAATGATGACATAATTACTTTATTTTTAAAAATTGAAATAATTATATAATAAGTATATGGTTATCTTTACCTACTGTTTCTTTTGCACAAGAAGCTATAATCTCCTTCTACATACCATATTTTCATCTTCTTTCTAAAACATAGAAATTGCAATAGGTTAAAATCATTTCTCTATAATTTGTGTATTAGTACATCTTAGTTTTTATTTTTCTAAAACAGACTGTTTTCTAGAACCTAAATATGATTTTCTTTTTCATTAGAATAACAGTTTAGGAAAGGAATTGTTCTAACTAGCCAACTATAAGTCATAGATGATACATAAGTAAATATAATGTGATATTTTACCGATAAAAATAGCTTATAAGATATCTTATTTCCGTGGAAGTTTTTCGCTTCTTCCTCTCATTTTTCTAATTTCTCATGATCTCTTCTCTACCATGGGTATTCAGGTATTAGTTAATAGGAAAATTAAGTCATTACATTTTCAGGAATTATTAACATTTAAGAGAAGAGCAATCTAACCCTCATTTCACATCTCCATTCAGCCTTTTTCATGTATTTTTATGTATTAAGCCTTCTTCTAGAGAGCTACATATAATAAAGCTTCTGATAAACTTGCAAAGTAGTAAAATGGTATGCAACCTTCACAGTTAGTAATGGTTAATACTTTGCCAGCGAATAAAGAAAAAATATATATATTGGAAATATGCCAGTTTTTTATGTATTGTTCCCCAGTATTATAGAATTTAGATTTTTATAAATATTATGTTACTGTTAAGCAAAGAAGAAAGAGGAAGAATGAGAAAAGAGAAGAAAGAAAATTTATATTTATACCTCTCTTTTGTTTTGCAGTACCAGAGACTGAACTCAGGCCTGTGCTTACAAGGCAGGTACAGTGTCACTGAGCTAAATCCTCAGCCCTCATTCTTCATTTAATAAAATAGATTACAAGAATCTTCGTATGGACCCATAGCCTAGCAAAATGACCTGCTCATGGTAGTTCCTCCATAGAGAAATGTTGAGTAGAATTTCCACAGTACCAAAGTGTCTAGAGAAGGAAAGACAAACACTACTAAATTGATTGATTAATTCAACAACTCTAAAAGGCCATAGGATGACTATATTCTTGGCACAGTAGATACAGTAGGTAGTAAGTCCAAAAAGTCTCTTGTGGGGGCAGGGATATAGCTCAGTGGTTCCAGTGCCTGTTTTGCAAGCACAAGGGCCTGGGTTCGATCCCCGGTAACCACATAACAATACTGGTAACCACATAACGATACTGGGCGTGGAGATTCACCCCAGCAGCAATCAGTTCCACATACTACAGTGCCAGGCATGGTGGCTCATCCTATAATCCCAGCACTCGGGAGGCAGAGGCAGGAGGACTGCTGTGATGTGAGTTTGAGGTTGAGCTCAGGGCCAGCCTGAACTACATACAAAGTGAGACCCTGTCTCAAAAAAAAAAAAAAAGAAGTCTCTTGTGTTTGGAGTTCATATTTTAGTGACCTATGTGAAAAATGGAAAATAGTAGGAAAAATCTTTTAGGTCATTTAATCAGCATATTTTACAGATGGATTGGGAACTAATTTTAACTTGAAAAACAGTACATTTACTATTGACAGGATAATTTCTTAAAAAGCAATTCAAAATTACCAACAAAATGATTTTGAAAGTTTTTATTCTTTGTGGTATAGGGATGTGAACCAGAGCCTTCACGCCAACATACATCCTAGCTCATTTCAATTTTGAGACAAGACATTACTAAATTTCCCTAGCTGGGCCTGAACTATCTGTCCTGCCCCAGCCTCATAAAGGGCTGAGATTAGAGGTATTCACCACCATACTCAGTTAACAAAATGAATTTTTTATAGCAAAATAAACACTTCTGGTGTATTATCTACAGTAAAGAAATGGTAGCTAACATTAACATTATTCACATGAATTCTTTTTTTTTCTTTTTTCTTTATTATTACCACATTCATTTTCCCCTCATTATTTACCCTTACACTATTTCCTTTTAAATATTTTCTACTTTGCAATATCAACTATACATACTACAATTCATTTACAACTTCATTTTCTCAGATGAGAGGAAAGATAGGATATTTACACATCTGTGACCTGTTTATTTTGCTTATGAGGACGTCCTTAAGGACATTCATTTGAGTATAAATGACTCAATCTTATCATTTTTAATGGCAGAGTAATACTCCAGTCTATAAAAGAACCACATCTCCTTTATCCAGTCTCCAGTTGATGGGCATTTGGGTTGTTTCTAAGACTTAGCAATCACAAACTGAGCTGCTATAAACATGGCTGCACATAGGTCACTGTGAAATGACTCTTAATTCCTTCGTGTATATGCCTAGCAGAGCTATGGCCAGGTCAAATGGATCCTCCAATCCTAATTTTTTGAGGAATCTCCACACTGATGTCCACAGAGGCTGTACGAGTCTACATTCTCACCAGCAGTGGAGAAGGGTTCCCTTTTCTCCGCAACCTCGCCAACATTTGTTGCTGGCTAATTCTGACATTTACATGGTTTTTTAACCTATAGTCCTTCTTCTATTACATATGAATGTGTCAAAGTTGTGTATTTTCATAAATTTTAATATTTTAAAATCAATACCTATTAGATACTAAGGATATTAACAATATTCTCTGATATAGTTGTTCTAATAAACATATTCAAGTGACAAAAGGAAGAAAGTAACTCATGACAGTAGTAAGGGTACAAATAAAATGCTGATGCTTCATTGAAGCTCTCACAAAAGGCAAATTTAAATCAAAATCCGAATTAAGATAGGACTTCTGAATTACAGAGATGGGAATGGTCATTGTTAGGAATAGGGAAGATCAAAGAGCATGAGATAAATAATCCATGGTTTGTTTTCTTCAAAGAAAAGATTAGTATGATTTAGCTAGAACATAGAATGCAAAAAAGATACTAGGAATTAAAACCTATAAAAGTAACTGAACAAAGTTTGGTAGTCATTAGAGTTGTCTATTTATATAGGTGTATCTGATTTTAACTTTTTAATAAGTTATGATATATTTAATACTTAAAGATCAAACCACTTCAGTGTCTATGATAGTGATTTTTAATGTAATTGAAATTACTGCTTATATATGTGTATTTGTTTTTTAAACTAGCTAATGAATGATAAAGTTAAGATGATACATTCCTTGGTCACTAAGTCTGTCTTAAGTCAGGTCCTGAACTGTAGCAATAAGGCCAGGTATCTATGTGGTAACCCTATTTATAGATTTTTTTTCCTGCTCTAATGAGGTTGATAAACTCAATAAGCACAGTTTAATAAAACCATTTGATTCCAAATAGAATATTTTTAAATTTCACTAAATTAAATAGTTGCTAAAATAATATTAAAACTACATATTGTGGCAACAGATCCATTACTTTCACAGACAGACTTTTAAATGAAAAATCCTAAAGTAAAACATTGGCCTAAATAACACAATTTCTTTTAGCAAAAATATTGTGCAAATCATAATGGAATTTAAACTTGATATCCTTCCAAGCAGCCCCTTCAGATGTTATTCCCCACCAGATGTTCTGGTGAAATATTCACTGCCTTTCACTTTGAAGGTCGTGACTAAGTGACAAATGCAGTCCAAACACCACGAGTGGTTGGATTCTACTGCTTCCCCTGCCCCTTAGGACCAGCCATAAGTCCGTGTAACTTGTGATACCAACCCTCATTTCTTTTCCATAATCTGAGTAAACAGCACCCCTCTGTCGTTCATACATGCCTTCTCCATCTGCTAAGCAAAATGAACCCACCTTTCCTCAACCTTCATGTCTTCTGGGTTCAGGACATGGCTAGAAACATGGTAGAAAGGCCATGTGTTAAAGGACTTGATGACAAGGTGTTTCATACATAAAATCAGCTTGAGTTCCTCTGGGAATATTTTGATTTAGGCAATCATAAAAACTCAATCTGAATTATTTATTAAAGAATTAAATAGTGATGTTACTTTACACATAGGCAGTGTGGACCCTGAGATGTAGCTGGATTGTTTTAGGAAGGGGTTTCTTCAGTTTCTAATTAAAAAGCTGAAAAATGAATTACATCCCTGATATATTAGTTTGTGTTTTTATTCTCCACCTTACCCTATTAATCTGTTTTAGCAGGAAACCAGGTTGTATGATTCATTGCCTTTCTGAAAGTTTTGGCAGGATATAAAGCAGAATGTACAGTTGTAAGCCCCCAAAACCTCCCCAGACTAGGCAAAGAAGAAAAAGAATTCTGTGTACACTGAGCGGTGCAGATGAGAAGACCTCAGAGACGTCAGGTTTGCAGCATCACTGAATCTCCTCCTGCCTCAAAATCAAATGGCAGCAGCACAGCCTCCAGAAGTGTAGGGCCCATGCAGCCTAAACATAACCTGCACAGCTTCTGCAGTGATTGGACCATCATAAGATCCCAGCATGCTGTACTTGACAGTATTACCCAAATTAAAATTTCTTACTGGTTCCACAGAGTGTAAGTTCAAAATTAACTAGAAAAATATTAAAGAAATGACATGGTCTTGGATCATCAAGTTTTTGGGTTTTTTTTTAAGACAAGGTCTTGCCTCCTGATGCAGTTTCTAGCCCAGGCTGGCCTAGAAACCATGGTGGTCCTCCTGCCTCAGCTTCCTGAATTAGCTGGAATTAGAGTCATGCACCGCTTCTTTGCCACACATACTCCCTTTGTCACATTTGCTAAACAGACTTACACTCCCTATGACTAGGCCATACTGTCTTATGATCTAGAACTTTCACAATTTACAGTGGTTTTAATGATGTCCCAACATGCCACCAGAAGATACTCTAGGGGGCTGTTAATCATATTCTCAACAGCCCTGCTTTTACTAATCATATACTGGTGACCATTGATCCTGGTATTTAAGAACAGTCCTAGTTGATAACCATTATTACTCTGTTGTAATTATTAACGATATTCCCTTTCACTCTCAAATACCCAGATTTAGCTTAAAAATTACTTGGTTTCCTGATGTATAACTAATTCAGCTCCATTCATCTGCATAAGCTAACAACCAAAAACTTGCAGTAGCTTAGCACTGCACTTGTTTATCAGCTAACATTCTAGGGTAGCTGTCCTGCATGAATTGACTCAGCATTCTAGAGAACACCATGTTGTAACATGCTCTCTCTCTACAGTTGTTAGCACAGAAAGAGCTTTGCATTATCTTCTGTGGCACATAAATGAACCTGTCTGAAAATGACATTCATCACTTCAGCCCCTCACTGCCAGAACTATTCCAATAGCTCAGTCTGTCTTCAAGAGGGTAGGTAATTTTTCCCATTTTCTGAAAAGAATGTATGAAAGCTTAATGTTAGATATTCAGATAAGGAACCAAGTACCACACAGGTTACTTATTGTTGGGATTTGGAAACTGAAAAACTCCTGTGGACTGAAAAGTTCTTTTGTGTCTCATTACCTTCTTGCTTGGTCATGATCTTGGTAGCAACTCTCCAAGGTCACTAATTTAAAATTGTTCTTACGGTCAGGGTTAGAGTTTGAAATTTTATTTGTCAGTACATGAGAAAATCAACAGCAGATAAGATAACAAAATCTACAATATGATTCAAGATCCACTCAGTCTAAGAACAATGTTAAAAATCAAAATAAATATTTCATAAGTGTATTTTATAGCACCGTAACTTTTTTTAGGTTTTTTGAGACAGGGTCTCGCTTTGGAGTTTAGGCTGGCCCTGAGCTCAGCTTCAAACTCATCACAGCAATCCTCCTGCCTCTGCCTCCAGAGTGCTGGGATTACAGGCATGAGCCACCACGCCTGGCACTGTGGTATGTGGTACTGGTTGCTGCTGGGCGTGAGTCTCCACACCCAGTATAGGTATGTGGTTACCGGGGATCAAACCCGGGTCCTTGCACTTGCAAGACAGGCGCCGGAACCATTGAGCTAAATCCCCGGCCCCTATAGCACCATAACTTACATAGCAGGGAGAAGTAAAGATCATATGTGTATTCATGTACATGTAGTAACAATCTATTATTATACTTGCGAAAATTACCCATTTGTTGTGACTAAAAAAAACCTTTATGTTTCAATAGAAAACTTTCATATGGCTTTATGGATTAGCAGGTCTGGGGCCTGTTCATTATTTTTGATGTATTTTTCACCAATCTGACTTAGGTGATTGTGTTGCTTGTCTGTAAATTGGACTAGGTTCTGCTGAATCCTTTTGTCAGTTGTCAGTTGTTGCCATATTTTCACTTCTGGTTTCCTTCTGTATCTGACTACAACTCTCCAAATTGACATTTCCAATTTTTTCCACTACCATTCTGAAGAACTAAACTCTTCCTCTAGATATTAACTAAAATCTTGCTGTCTGTATTCTTACTGGGACTCTAGCATGTTTTGTAGCTGGCTTTTCCCCCTTAATTTAAAAAATCCCTACCAGGGCCGGGGATATAGCTCAGTGGTTCCGGCGCCTGTCTTGCAAGTGCAAGGACCCGGGTGCAATCCCCGGTAACCACATAACAATACTGGATGTGGAGACTCACCCCAGCAGCAACCAGTACCACATACCAGTGCCGGGTGTGGTGGCTCACGCCTGTAATCCCAGCACTCTGGAGGCAGAGGCAGGAGGATTGCTGTGATGTGAGTTTGAGGCTGAGCTCAGGGCCAGCCTGAACCACAAAGCGAGACCCTGTCTCAAAAAACCTTAAAAAAAAAAAAATCCCTATCAGCTGAGGCTGGACAACTTGATAGAAATGTCAGTAGATTTACCACAGAACATCACATGAAGACAGCCTTCATGTGCTGGTTTACTGCCGTGTGGATCACTCGAGAAATTCACTAGAACCCCAGGACCTGCCACACTCAACTTCAGTCTCACTCATGGGCAATCTTGCCTAAACCTCTCTGATATCTTTGTCATCACCAAAGCATTCAGATCACACAGGAGAAATTGGTTTGCTATGGTAATTGGATTTCCACCGTCAGCCTTGCTCTATCTTATAAAGATGCTACATGCCAACAGATAGACTCACAAACTAGGCTGTAGTCTGACTCAAACCTCAGACTTTGATTTTCTTTTCCTAGAAATACCTTCATTAAATGTGTACACTGTCCAGAAGTTATCTGTTACCAAGACTTAACAATGATTCAGCTACTCTGAGCCTCTTTTTGACTAGGTATTGAACTTGGCTGCTGAGTCTGATTTAGCAAGAATCTTACCACTGTTGATGTCTGTGCTCAAGCTGCCATAACAAAATACCTTAGACCAGGTGGGCGCAAACATTTATGTTCTCATAGATCTAGAGATGAGAGGTCACAGTGCCAGGATGGATGGGTTCTAAGGAGAGCTCCTCCGTTGGGTCCACACTGCTGCCTTCTCACTGTGTGACCATGGGGCTGTTGTGTACAAGCAAGGAAAAGAATGTCTTTTCTCAAGAACACTAATCTCAGTGTCTCAGAACCCTATCCTTATGACCTTATTAGTCAATTACTTTCTTATTCCAAATACAGCCACACTAGGGGCTTCAAAAAATACATTTGCAACAAGGGCTTAGTCGATAACACTTAGTCCATAACAATATCTTACTAAGTTTGGCTTAGTTATTGTGTATCTAAAACTCAATAACCTTGCCCATTCCCTATAAATCCCCAGCTGTTGTATTTGGAATTGTGTTTAATCTTTGTATTATTATAAAGTCTTCCTTACCTGTTTAACTGACTGATGTGCTTTTTATTTAACAACTCTAAACTTAAACAATAGGAGAAATGCTATAAGCTAATTTATAAATGCACTTGCATTTATAAATTACTGGTGTAGTAGTATATATTTTGTGAAAATTAACCACTTTTTTGCTTATTAGATACAACTATGTAGTTATTAGAAGTATGCCTGAAGCTCTTTTTCTTTGATATGGAATTCATTGTATTTCAAATTGAAATATATTTATGAAATGCAAATTTATCAGTGAAAAGTAATGACCAGAAGTTAATGACTGTTACAGTGTAGTTAAAGAAAATGTGGTGCCTCATTTCTTGGAGGACCTGTACTCTATTCTTTAGTGCATCCTCTATCTATCTCTACTGAATACTTCTTATCCTTTAAAAGAAAAAGACAGAGGGCTGGGGATTTAGCTCAGTGTATCTGGTGCCTACCTTGCAAGCACATGGTCCTGGGTTCAATCCCAGGTAACCACATACAACAATACCAGGCGTGATGACTCATGCCCACCAGCAGTCAGTACCACATACTACAGTGCCAGGTATCGTGCTCACTCCTGTAATCCCAGCACTTGGGAGACAGAGGCAGGAGGATTGCTGTGAGTTCAAGGCTGAGTGCAGGAGAAGCCTGAACTACAAAGCGAGACCCTGTCTAAAAAAAAAAAAAAAAAAACGGAAAGAAAGGCATTACTTGCACCAAGTAGTTGTAGTTATTGACCATTATAATAATATTTGGTGCTATGAAGAAGGCAAGAACAAATGTGTAGTATTGAACACCTATAATCCCAACACTCAGGCTGAGGATAGAGAATCAGAGCCTTTAGCCCATCTTGAGCAATGTAGTGATTTCAAATCTATCACAAATAAAATACAGGCCTCAACCTCAAATGTGTCTGATAATACCTGAAAAAATATATATATATATGTATATTATATATATTTTTATAAATATAGATATATGTATATTATTTTATAAACATATGTATATTTTATATATAAATGTATTTATATATAATTTATAAATATAACTAATATATGAACTATTATATATATAACTATAATATATAAACTATATTATATAATATATATATCATATATATATATGATCTTGTGTGTCTATGGTAGAACATCCAATGAAGACCTAGGGATGTAGTGTGATGGTAGATTCTTACCTACCTGTACTTTGAGTTAAACCACATACACACAAAAACAGTTGTCTCACTAAGTTGCCCTGGCTGTCCTCAAACATGTGTTCCTCCTGCTTCAGCCTTCCCCTATCCCTAGTAGCTGTGTCTTAGTTTTCTTGTTGGTGAGACAAAATACCCAGCACTTAAAAGAAGGAATAATAGGGCAGGGGATTTGGCTCAGTGGTTCCAGCACCTGTCTTGCAAGCGCAAGGACATAAATACTGGGTTAATCACATAAATACTGGGTGTGAAGACTCACGCCCAGCAGCAATCAATACCACATACCACAGTGACAGGCGTGGTGGCTCACGCCTGTAATCCGAGCACTCAGGAGGCAGAGGCAGGAGGATTGCTATGATGTGAGTTTGAGGCTGAGCTCAGGGCCAGCCTGAACTACAAAGCAAGACCCTGTCTCAAAAAAAAAAAAAAAGAATAATATATTTAGCTCAGTTTGTAGAGGTTTCAGTACACACTCAGCTGGCTCCACGGCACAGTGGCATGGTAGTCAGGCATTTAACAGGAGAAAGAGTTTATAGCAGGCAGAAGGTAGCAAAGCAACAAGGGAGACCACAGCTCTGTCTACCCTTATATTTTATCCAGGCTACTTAGGGCAGGTAGCACTCACATCCTCAATCCTGGTGCTCTTGATTCTGTTGTTGCACCCTGAATCAATCCCAGCATCACACACTAGCTCCAGCTGCCTCTGGAAAAGCCGCACCTATGACCACATGAGGTTTGGGGGGACATGTAGGCACAAGCCATAAAGTTGCAATTAAAGGCATACACCTTTGCACCCAGTTTGACAGATTCATTCTTTCTGGCATATCAGGACAATGTGAATATATTCTACTTCAATATTAAGAAAAATATAGGAAAGGAAGGAAGTATTTTATTTATCTCATTACAAAGCAAAGATTTTTTATAATGGGAACCAAATACAAAAGGTAAGTATCCCTTTTAAGACATTACTTGTTTATGATATGGTCAGAGTCATGTCAGTCACAAAATCAAAGTGGATTAGGAAGAAAATATTACTGTGATAAAGAAATTGAGAAGAAATCTTGCCACCAATGTCACATTTGTAGAAAGAGTAACCTGGGGCTGAAAAGTGTACCGTGTTTCTTCCGTATCCATCGAATCCAAAACCTACAGACCCTTCCTTTTTGTGGGACCAAGAAAAACCAAGGCAGAGGGGTAGTTGGGAGTCGCAGTATCTAACTCTGAAACAAGATGGCAGAATTTGTAATACTTAAGAAAGATCTTGTGCCTTGGGTCCTGTTACCTAGAGGAATACATGGCCCCAAGGAAATGAAGATACAATATAAAGCAGAAATGAGAGCTATCTACTCATGAAACAAGATGTAGATTGCAAGAGACATAATAGATTTTTGAAGATTTTTTTCAAACAGGAAATGAGACTATCCCTGTATTGAGTAAGGTAAACTTTTATACCTCTTGGAAAACTAGGAAACAAAAACAAGTCACAGATTCTGGTCCTTCAAAATTAAGAAGCAATCTAATCCTTAAAGAAATGCTAAATTTAACCCTCCATCAGCAATCATTGTGTACTCTTTCTCTGAGGTAAATATAGAAGTAATGGCTCACCTCATCAGAGCCCATAAGCAGCCCTGTCATGAGATACATAAGGTCAACTCCATTCATTATACTCCCACAGTTTAAATGTGTAACAATTAAAAACAGAACTGTAAGGGGAAAGCACCCATCATGTTATTATAGTAACACAAGCATATTGTACAAGACTTAAAAAGAGTATAGCAGTCCCCTGTTTGAACCTCTGGACCCATCTGTACCCGGCCCAGGATCAATCATTTATAATCATTTATGCTTTTACTTCCTCTTATAATTACTTCTATACGCAGTACAGTGTTCCATTTAAACTGAATAATGGCAGTAATAATCCCAGCACTCAGGAGATGCAAGCAAGATTACAGTAAATTCAAAGCTAAATAGGCAACATAATGAATTGAAGGGCAGCCTGAACTATGAAGCAAGATATTGTCTCAAAAAAAAGGATAAAAAGAATGCCACTTAAATGTTCAAAGTAATGATGTTCCTTTATTACATCGATAATTTTTCTCAATGCCATATTTTCTGATGGATTTTTTATTTTTATTTTTTTGGTATCCTTTTAGAGACTGCTTTGACTTTATTAGCAAGAAAAAAATATTTTCTCCAGTATTTTTCTATTTTCTTTAAATTCTCATTTGTTGTTGTTTGAATTCATTCCAATATTTTTTCTTTTTTACTCTGAAATAGTTGTACATTTACAGAAAGTACTAAACAGAAAACCAAGAGTAGTTAAGTACCATTCATACTGATTTCCTCAATGATTGTATCGTATATAATTATAGAACAATATCAAAACTAAGAATTAGTTATTGTAGCAATATGTGTGGATAATTCTATCTAGCTATCACATGTAGATTCCTCTAACCATCAGCATAATCAAGACTGGACTTTCCTGTCTTCACAAAAATCTTCATTCTAGAACCCCTTCATAATCATATCTCCTACCAACCACCAACCCTAACTACTAACAAAGACTAATCTTTCCGTCTATATGATTTTTCATGTAAAAAAAAAACAATGTTACATATATAGGATCATGCACTATTCAATTTCTTGAGATTGGAGTTTTCACTGAGGGTAATGCATTTCAGATATAACCAAGCTGTTGCATATTACCATTTAGAAATGTCTCCCCACTCCCACCCCAAAGCTCATGTGGTATAAGTCATAAGGAAATAATGCACAACACTGCAGCCCCCCATGTTTTTGCCATAAAATGTTCTGTTGAAGAAATGTAACTGCTGCATGATGCTTATGCCTAAAGTTTCAAGAATGCTGTGTTAACTTCACCCATTCACTTCAGTGAGCCCATGCTCCTATCCTAGATCTCTGTATAAGGCAGTTTCCATGTCTGGAGCTCAGAGTTCAGAGTAAAGACTCCTTTGAGCCTACTGGTGAAATGAAGTTTCCCCCATCTCTCTGAGTGCCTCTCAATCTCTTCACCTCCAGAGACGTCAGATAGCCATAACAATTGGCGGTGACACAGAGCTGTAACACTTAGCTAAAATGCTGAGCTGTGACACTTTGTTGTGACATAAACTTGGTCACCAAGGTAGGAAGGCAAGGAAGGTAATGGAATCTTTTAGAGGTGAAGCTTGTTGAAGGAAATGGGTCGTTAGATGTCTGCCTTTGAAGGGAACATTGGGACCCTGAGCCCTTCCTAAATCTCCTTTTGCTCCTGGCAGTTATAAAGTTACCAACTGCTGCCCATCATGATATATTGCCTCACCACAAGCTTAAAGCAAAAAAGACCAACTGATCCTGGACTGAAACCTCTGAATTATAAGCCAAAATAAAATTTCCTCTTATTAAATTGGTTATCTTAGGTATTTTGTTGTACAGAAAAGCTGACTAACACAAGATTCTTAGTCCAGTTACAATGTTTTTTTGTTTTCTTTATGAAACTAGAAATTGAAGAAAAAAGGGGGGTCCTCACTCTGAGCTGTATATTTGATTTTTATTTCATTTTTATCTTATTTTATTGGTACATTTTATTTATCTTTTCTTTTCTTTTTTTTTTTTTTTTT
>PVIR01005290.1:0-73161 GCA_004026965.1 Petromus typicus
TGAAATAAATAGGGCACAGATAGGTACATATCGCATCTTTTCTCTGGTATGAGAAAATGAAGATGTAAATGAGTCCTAGCATTGTATGTTATATATTGTGAAATAGAAAATGCTCAATGTAAAATAAGGTGAAAGGGGACAATGTTGAGATTGTAACAAAAAAGTAAGGAAACAAATTTTATGTATATGGGGGGGTAGTGGGGTGGGTAGGGCTATGGGAAAAAAATGAGAATTAAGTTGTGTCTTATACTGGTACAAATCCCCATTAAGGAGTGCAATCATGATGTGTATATTTAGTGTACCAATAAAGATTATTAAAAATAAGTATCTGTGTAGTTCCCATGGATACATACAGCAAGAACATACAAATAAATAGCTAAGGAAATCAAGATAGGGAGGTTAGATGAAGACAGGAGTGAAGGAAGTAGACAGAAAGTCCTGCAAATCATACAAAAAATGAACAAAGCAAAAATAATACTCCAAGAGAAGAATAAGGACAAAGAGTTTGAACACATAACTTCTCAGTGAGTTAACCTCAAGGACAGCAGACATGAACAGATGCGTCTCAGTAATCAAGGAAAGGCAAACTCAAGAAACAATGAGGTGCACTTCAAACTCCTTTGCTTGGCAAAAACTGAACATCATGATGATACCCAGTATTGACAGTGACAAGGAGAACCAGGAACTCTGTAAACTGCATGATGAAGTGCAAATTGCTGCAATCTCCTTGGATCATAATTTGATAATGTCTAGTAAAGCTGAAGATAGAGTTCCTTCTACCTAGCTTGTCTGTAGAACTCTCACAGCTGGTAGCAAAGGAATGCTCATTTGGCTTTGAGCTTCACAGCATCTGAAGGAAAGAGGAACAGATGATTATTTATAGGATTCTCAATACCCATATAATAATAGAAAAAGTAGACCAATGGCTCTGGCTTTTTGGCTATGAGATCAGAGAAAAATTTTTCTTGTGTATTGCTCCTGGGAGTAATAGGTACTTTAATAGATGAGATCTTAGGTAATGTTCCCATAATAAACAGTAAATTTTATACAACTTACTTCAAGCCACATATACAGTTACACAAAACATACTATTGATTATAGGGATGAGACAATTATAGGAGAGTTAAAAGCCATATGGTCCAAGTATGAGCTCTCGTTTGACTTAGGATGTCCTGGACTGACTCAGAGGAGAAGTATTTGATATCACCAGGAAACTCTTACCCCTAATGACTATTTCTTTAAACAAATTTCTTGAATAAAGCTGAGCCACAGAGAGTTCAGGTTCCAATTTCAGGCCTGTGACCTGAGCGAGATATCTGCTGTTGTTGATTTAAGCCATGGTCATGAGCTCTGCTGATGCCCTGGGCAAAATGGGTGCTACCTTTCCATGAAAATTAAAAAGCCCTAACCTAAAACAGTGTCTCATTGATGGCCTGATCCAAAGGAGTGTGGAGAGAGTGGAGGTGAAGTGAAGAAAAATGAGAACAAGAAAAAGCCCACTGATATACATACTAAGGATGGCTTCTGCTCCTAGGATTTTGATAGGAATTTACTGGCAACCAAAGGAGGAAGAACAAAGAAAAACAGTGAGCATATAGAGTTGTGTCTCTTACTACCTCTTGAGAGAGTTTAGGTTTACATTCAGAGTTCACTGAGTTCAGCTCTCAAAGGCCAAGGCCGCGGTCTATAGCTTTGATAACTCATGGACAAGTGTTAGCATTTCCAGTGGTGTGAACATTCATTGTGTCCTCTAGTTCCGTCTTCTGGTGGTCATGACTAAAGGTATATGGGCAAAACTGAATCAAATGCTTCATGTCTCAGAGAAGGAGGAGGGGCCTAGAAACTGGTCCTTTTAATCTCATTTTTTAAGAAGTTCTCCCACTCTGTCATGTGTAATTCCCAGAGTGATGGAATGGTAAGCGAGCTCCGTAGGACTTACCTGAAGACACTAAAAACACACAAATGGCCTAGAATTGACTACTCAGGAGTCAAAGATCAGGACACATTAAGAAGAAAGTGAGTGGTTTTCACTCTTTTTTGTTAGGTGGAATGGGGTGACAGGAATCAATCAGCAGAGTCAACTCTCTTCTCAAATTTGAAGCTTACGGAAGAGGAGGCTGCTATCTCTTGTTACGCATGAAGGCAGCAGGCCGGTATGTGTGATTTATGGGGAGATACCCTTCTGTGGGAACCAGAAATTACTCTGGAAGGTAGCTATGCTCATCACTATACAGCCAGTGCAGACACTGGACTTGGGATCTAGCCTGTAAGTACCCACTTAGGAAAAGGAATATGGAGGTTAGAAGAAGCTGAGTCTAGCACCTAGGAAAAATTTCTAGAGCACTAAAAGCAAAGAAATTCTTCTCAGTTTCAGGAAACAAACTTTAACTGACAATATTGCCAGATGTGAAGGGTGCTTTTGGCCTCCTCTCAGATGCCCTTGGCCAGTCCTACGTAGTAGCTCTCAGTGCCTGTGAACTTTGGACCTGAGAGTATGCACCATTGAAGTCCCCTGTCACATTCCTTGGACCGATTTGCTGAGATCATCGGAGATCAGGAAGAGCTGAAAATTTCTATGCTCCTTGCCAGACGGAAGCTCAGTACAATGAGTGCAGGAACACAAAAGCTCAGGCTCCTTGTCTTCAGGGCACAGACTATGAAATACTTCAGTCTTTAGAGCATCCTGTAGAAGCAGGCAAAGGCTGGGATGTCACCGGAATCTCACCCTGCCTTGGCCAGTCCTCTGTCTCTGTCCTGTTCCTCTCCACTTCCCCTGTCTTTCCTGGGAGCATTTCCTGATAAATCACTCTTACTTGAACCATCTTCTCAGGGCTTGGGAGACGACATGTTCACCAGTAGGATTTCTAGGGGATGATGCAGAGTGGAGGAGGGCAAGGCTGGAATTGTTTTTATTTCCCATCCTCATTGATTCCCATCCATCTCACTGTGCTCAGGCCAAGGGCCACAGGGTTTGAAGGTCTTTACTCAATATCCCTCCTTCATGATGAAACCAGCTCTCTTCTGGGACAATGGCCAGTTTGGGGGCTTTTGAGAAGTGAGCTGTTTGCCGAGTGACGGACATACAACACAGCCCGGCACCATGACTTCCTCACTGTGCTCCTTGGGGGCTGCCTGGTCAGCCTGCCAGGGGAGTCCTGGCTTCTCAGAGAAGCTCATAAAACAGGACTTTTATAGCCAGAGTCTCTGCTGTCTATAACGGGAAGTGAGCCTGAGGTTAAGCGGTCTGACCACAGGTAGGTCACCCCCAGAGAGACTACAGCTGCCATAGTTGGTCTACCCTGAAGATATACAGTGGTCCTCAGTCCGCCAGTGTCTTCAAAGTCAACTGACTAGAACTTCCTGCGTCCCTCAGAGGCTGCCTATGGGTACTGAGATCTTAAAGATGAATGGGCTGCTTTCTGAACTCCCTACATCATCCATGGCACAGATGCTATGGCAAATGTTGCATCATAAAAGATGGCAACCCTCTGGCCGAACTGTGAGCCTATTTCTCATCAACCGATTTCCTGTCAGTCTATGCAATTGAGCAATAATGTGTAAGCTGGATCAGGTGGCCCCCTGCAGGCATGATGACTTTTCCAGAGGTGTGGTCCCAAAGCAGCCTTCCAAGGTGGCTTGACGCAGAGGGGCCCAGGCTGGGGCTTTATTGAGAAAAGCATCAGCATTCCTGGCATCCAGGTCCCCACCAATTTGCATGACTGTCTGGGCTTTGCTGGAGAAGGAAAGCACCAAAGGCTATCTAGCTGACACCCTGGTCTAAGAAACCTTCTTTGAGCTATAGCAAAACAAAGGAGACACTGAAACCAATTTTGTTAGGTGCACTCAACGGGCACAATATTCTCCCACAAGTGGCCAGGGTAGCCAGTTTCCAACAGCTCCTTTTGTCAGTCCATGGCAACAAAGGTCCCAAATTCAGAACACTCACAAAGAACGTCAGTTTAGGAGAAGGAGTAAGTCCTGGAGTTCCACATGCAGCTCCCCTTTTAATTTATCCATTCTCTGCTCTTTGTTCTGTGAGGCTCCTTCCTCTGTCTGAGTCCAGAGCAACACGCCCTCCCACCCCAGGCATAAAAAAGCCCCTCACATGATCTTCAAACACTAGCTACTTTTTTCTCTGATAATCAGCCTTCTGGTCCCTTCTCCAAGACTCTGTTCTAGGGCTGTCTACTGTTTCCCTGGGTCAGTCATTCTTTGGCCTGTGTTTTAGTCACTTCTGGCTGCTTTAAAAAATAATGTCATGAACGAGGCAGATATAGCTCTCAGAAGTTTATTTGTTACAGTTCTGGGGGCAGGAAAGTCTAAGAGCAAAGCTCTGATAGCTTCAGTGGCGGGTAGAGCCATTTCCTAACTCACAGACAGCACCTTTTTGCTGGGTCCTCCCATGGTGGAGAGGCATGGGGTCTCCTGAGCACCACTTTTACAGGGGCACAAATCTCTTTCATGAACTCTGGCTCTGGTTTCACGACTTAATCCCGCTTCCCAGAGGCCTTACCTCCTAATACCCCCACATGGGGGATATGGTTTTAACATATGAATTTTGGAGGAACACATTCAGCCAGATCAGAGCAGTCTGGAAACGTGCCTCAGTAGCTAATCCCATCCCTAAAGAACTGTTTTCCCCTGGGCTTCACAGCAAGCTGCCCTTTCCTTTTTTGATACACAGACCCCTGTACTCTCCTCTGCCTGTTGAGGTCTGGCCTCTGTTATGTGCCCTCACTACACCGAAAATGCTCTTGCCAAGGCCATCAGCAAGGCCTTCCACCATAGCAGTGATGCTGGAGTCTCAAGCTTCAGGGTATTGTCCTCTCATCACCAGACTCTGTTGACCTGGCCCCTCCTCCCACTGTTCCTTCTTCCACAAGTCCTCACAGCCACTTCGACCTGTGGTGTTTTCCCCTTCAGCCCCAGGCCATGCTCTCCTCCCTCCACATACTCCCTAAATATACACACTGTGGCCTGGCCACATGCGCACCAACAATTCCCAGGTGCTGCCACTGATCACCTAGATATGTTGCTACTGGATAATTTCCTTAGAGCATGTCACAGTTTCAGGTAACTCTCTTGCCCAAAGCTGGATTCACCTTATCCCTGCCCATCTGTCCACCCAATTCCTTGTCTTCCAGTACTGCCCATTGCAGCAAATGGCATCAGGAGTCATTTAGTTGCTCAAGCAAGCAACCTGGGCACTTCCTCTAACTTCCTCCCTTCCATTTTGGAGCAGGGCTATTGGCTTCTCTACTATGTGTGTGTCACATCTGCTGTTTCTGTCTGGCCAAGACCAGGAATGGTCTGACCTCATTGTCCCCTTCTAGCCCCTTCTGGAGGACTTTGGCCTCTGAATGCTGAGAGCAGATGCCTGCTTACTGCTGGACAGACCATGAGCCTGTCTCCTGGACAGGAGGCTCACATCAGGCTGCACTGTGATCCCGGGCCAGGGCAGACTTGCAGCTTCTTATTGTGCTCCAAGCCCCTTGCTCAGGGCAGACTCGGTCGGGGGCCTGTTCACACTCAGAGTACCCTGGCTGTACTCAAGGTGGGACTGAACTTCTACGTGAGGTCTCCCGTAGCCCCTGTGCTTCCCAAAGGGGTGGACAATTCTGCTGTACCCTCTACTTACTGGCACCGGCTCAGCAGGACAGCCACTGAGGCCATTGCCCTCCACCCCAGCCTTCTTGGATTCTTCAACTCCACCTGTGTTTTTAGTAAACCTGAGTGACCCTCACCCAAAGAAGCGGTGCCCCATTTCCTGGGTATAGGCACCCCTCTCCAGGACCCCCACTCTCAAATGAGCAAAGTAGGCAAGGCTGTCCTGGAGCAAAGGGAGGTCCTCTGGATCCCCAGGAGGGCCTGGCTTTCCTTGGAGAAACTGCCTCACTCCAGAAGTCCTTTCAATAGCCATGGAGGCAAAGGTGAGCCTGGGCACTCTTCATTTCTCTGGGCACATGCCCTGCAGGTTAGGTTGCCTCACAGTGGAGCAGCCACTGCTCCCAACCCCTTTTCACACAGGCTTATCAGATCTCCTGAGGACAGTGAGTTGGGAACATGTGCCCAGCAGAAGGAGGCAAAGGCAGGACTGGCAGGCCCCTGGGGGACCTGCAGAAAGAGGTGTACCTTCGGACACATCGAGGCCCCCCAGGAAGTAGAGAAGCTGGAGAGAACCCCTGGGCCTGGCAGGCTGGGGGAACCAAGCATGGTGGCCTGGGGGAGGGGCGGGGTCCACAGAGGAGAGGCTTTCAGACTTTCAGGGAACGTAAATTTTACCCCCGGCTACTTTCTGTGGGATTTATTTCTCGGTGAACTTGAGACTTTGCCTAATTACGTTTGGGTCTCTTTCAAAGCACATAAATTGCATCCAGTTCTTCTGCCTTCTTCTTAGGAATAAATTGTCCCTGTGTGAGGAGGGATCTGGGGGAGAGAGTGAGACTTTATTAATTCGACACAGAACTCTGTTTGCCTGCCCTCCCCTCTGCCCCCCGTTGAATAATAAAATAATGAAGATTTGACTTGGACCAGGATGTGTGGATAAATATATTGGTGACATGAATGGAAATGGATTTATTACATAAACAGGAGACTTCATCAATTTAAACCTGGCCTCCTTTCAATGGGCATAAATTACATTTTCTTTTCCTACCAGTTGCTTTTTTTTTCTTAAAGAAACTGGATTTATCGGAATTGAGATTTCACTAATTTATTTCATGGAGCCTTGTGCTTTCTCTCTCTGTCCAACTCATGAAAGGTAGGTCCACTCCAGCGATCTCTGGGTCTTCCCCGAAATTGCAATCATGGCAAGGCATCCTGCTGGATGGCCAAGGGTGAGCAGCGGGATGGAGTTGGGCTGTCTTGGTCCCACCCCAAAGCTCCTCTGTGCCTGTGCAGAACTATGCAGCCCACCATAGGAAGATCTGCTTCCCCACAAGCCAAAGAAGTTCTCTTAGTACATCCTCAGAGCCGGCCTGGTTGAAACCGACCCCTTTGCTTAGCAGGAAAATGGCAAGAAATGTTTCAAACAGGAAATGAGAAAGCAGGTCAGGTGCTCGGCTGGAAGTTCCACATGAGCAGGGCAGGTGTGCAAGGTGTATTAGAAATTTCTGTCAAAGACCATGATAGAATGCCCATAGTACAAGCAGAGCTATCTTAGGGGTTCATGGCCAGTTTCCATAGCCCCTCCTCCTCTTTCCTTTCTCTTCCTCCCTTTTTTAGAAAAGTTGGGATTTGGATCAGCACCAACTAAATGTTTGATTGGTGCAGTCGAGATGTCTTGAAACTGTCTTACCAGGGAAGTTGTGGCCACTGGTGTGCTATCACAGTGCCTGTGTGCCTTGGTTATCTCTTTTCTGAGAGTCCAGATAGGGACCCTGTCCCGTGTGCCTCTGCCCAGGTGTAAACCTGGATAATCCTGAAAGAAATGCAGTATGACAGCATTGCTAGGGGTATCCCTATGAGGAAGAAGAGGGTGGCTGGCTTTTTATTAGATAGCTTGAAAAGCACCATAAGTCTGAGAGGTAACTAACAGAGGGATTTTGAGGTACCACAGAAACTGACCAGTGAGGGTCCCAGTCTACAAGACCTCCTGGGCACCATGATGGAAAGGGCCCTACCTCAGCGACACTGAACAACTGGGGGAAGTGATAGGAGGGAAGAGACAGCTCTCACCCTAGCCTCCTCACATCTCCCATCCCACCTAGTTCACCAGCTCCGTTGGCAGGGGGCCGCTGTGGCTCTGCAAGCTGTCATTCACCAAGTCTGCCGTCTGCTACAGGTGTTTCTAATAAGGGCTCCTTCGGGCTTGCTTCATCCAGGAGGATGTTTACAAGAAGGTCTGATGAGAAATTGTCTCCAAATGCTGTCTTGTAAGCAAGACGTTAAGAAGGGAGGGGCTTGGGGTGCCTTAGGCTATAAGCAAGCGACTCTGGAATGGGGCCTGGCTAGGTCTCCCTCCACCCCCCTCCCTTCTTGGCTAGGACTGGCAGACTGGGGCCTGGGCAGGTCTGGGCCCAAGGCCAAGGATGGTGCATGCCATGGGGGTTGAGTTTCAATAAACAAAAGCAATAATTTGGGAAGAACTTCCATCATAAACAGAGAGGCTGGGGCATCCCAATTTTGCTACCCAAGCCCTGAGTCTTTGTCTCTTGCTCTTTGATATTCAAGTCTTGCTTAGTGGACAAGGAGGGGGGGCAATTGCAGCTTTATTGCCACCATGATGGACAATGAGAACATGTTTGGGAAGCATCTTCATGGAGAAGTCCAGAGAAGGAAGGGAGGTAGCCTGTGTCCAAAGCTTTCCACAGAATCCTCCAGTGAGAGTAAGCTCTGAGAAGAATTAGTAGAGGTATCAAGAAAGAGAAAGGTAACTTTTCTAGAAGGGATAGAGAGTAAATATTTTCAACCGTGAGTCTCATGTAGTTTCTTTTGAAACTCTTTTTGGTGATTATGGGCCAAAGTCAGCCACAGACAGTGGGCCAGGGAGTGAGCATGATGCCACGGGGGTAGTTTGCTAGCTCCTACCACAGTAAGTCCCTGACACAAATAGTCGAGGTTCGAACCTCCTCAGGTATACTATATTTTGTTCAATTTAGAAATGAATCCAACTTATGAACGTTCTCCTGCAATGGAAGTCATTTGAAGTTGGGGACTTATTGTATGTATAAAAACACAGAAATACCAGAGAGGGTAAGTGACCAGCAATGTTCACATAGCTCATAGGTAACTGAGCAGGACAATTACTCAGGCTTTTTGACCCCTCTATCCCATACCCTGTACACACTGGTATGACCCAACACAGTGTAGCTGATGAAGATAATTTCCTGGAGACCTAAACTTGCTATAAGGAAACTGTACCAATGGAAGAGGTCGTTCATTAGAGAGGAAGTTACTAGTCACAATAAAGGTATAGCAAAAAGTGAGATATACCTGGGTTGTTCCAGTGCAGGTGCCTTTCTCAAAGTTGTGGGGATGGAACATAGAAAAAGAGTGTCAAGTCAGGCTACTTCTGAGCTTTAAGTGGGCTCTGCTGCCCACCCAAGGCTGGGGATGTCCCCTTTCCGAATATGAACTTGGTGTGTGGGCATAGGTAGGGTTCCAGGAACTTGGGTGAGGTTGTGCTATAGAAGAAGAGGGTAGTCTCTTTAAGGATGAAATTTTCGGCCTGGGGAAAATGTGGTCATTTGTTGGAGAGGAAGTTACTAGTCAAGGTAGAGCTAGTGGGGGTGGGGGTGGGGGTGGGGTGTGAAGGTCAGCAAAATCTTGAGAAAAGTTCACTCTGAAGTTAAGTTTGGTGGGTCATTCTTTGGTTAGGGCTGAGTATGGGCAATGTTCTAGGCTTAAGGGTATAGCTTTGTTTTTGAATCATATTGCCTGGTCTTGGGGTGGTTGGCTGGGACTGAGGTCATTGTTTGGTTGAGGTTAATGGAATCAGTGAGTGTTTAGTTTAGGGTGTTCATGCTAGTGGTTTTAACTGGATAGTGAGAATCTGTGTGAGGCTTGCAATGGGAATGACAGACAGTTATTGGGATCCGGGTCAGTATGTGGTTGGAAAGCTGGCAATGAGCATCCTCTGGGGTTCAGTGGATCAGTGTCTGGTGGAGCAGAGAAGGTTAGCCTGTGTGCTGTTTAGAACTGGGGAGCCGGTGTATGTTAGGGGTTGGGGCATCGCCATGTGTGACCGAGTGCAGCGATAAACATGTGGCTGGATTAAATATTCCAGGGAGCTTGTGTCTCATGTCGATGTGTGGCTAGGGATGGAACTGAGGCATCGGTGTATGGTTGGAATTAGGGCATCAGTGTTATTTGGGATCACTTATCATTGAGGATTCCAGATACAGTTGGAGCTGTAATGTGGGAGAATTTGCTCATTGTGTTATTAGGATTGAGTGTGGGGGGCATCCATGTTTGGAGGGCTCACTGTGTGTTTGGGGATTAGTTGGTCATTTTAAGTTTCACTTGGAGGGGTTAGGAGGTAGATGTGGTCAAGAACAGTCTTTCAGAGAAAGCTGGTGAAGGATGTTTCAAGGCAGGATCTTGGAAGTTGAGCTGAAATCAGCAGGGGGTGCGCCTTGGGCTCCAACTGTGGTGGGGTTTCAGGGTTGGGAGCTCACAGTGGGACCATGAGGGAAAAAACAGGTCACAGGAGTTGGGGGAAAAGGAGTTCATAGGAACTTGGCACCTTGTCTGCGCCAGAGAGTTGTGAGTCTAGACTTTTTTTAAAAATTGAAATCTTTATTGGTACATTATATATACACATCATGATTGCACTCCACAATGGGGATTTGTACCAGTATATGACACAGCTTAATTCTCATTTTTTCCCATAGTCCTACCCACCCTACCACCCCGCTATATACATAAAATTTGTTTCCTTTTTTTTGTTATAATCTCATTATTTTCCCCCTTCACTCTATTTCACTTTGAGTATTTTCTATTTCACAATGTATAGTACACAATTCTAGAACTCATTTACATCTTTATTTTCTCATACCAGAAAAAAGATGCGATATTTATCTATCTGTGACCTATTTATTTTGCTTTTCAGGATATCCTCAAGGTATGTCCATTTAAGTATAAATGATCCAAGCATCATTTTTATGGCAGATTAATACTCCATTATGTAGAAGAACCACAGCTTTTTTATCCAGTCTCCAGTTGATGGACACTTGGGTTGTTTCCAACATGTAGCAATCAGAAACTGAGCTGCTATAAACATGGGTGCACTTATGTCACTGTGATATGAGTCTTTTAATTCTTTTGTGTATATACCTAGCAGAGCGATGGCTGGGTCAAATGGGACCATCAATCCTAGCTTTTTGAGGAACTCCAAACTGATCTCCACAGGGGTTGTACGAGTCTACAGTCCCACCAACAGTGGCACAAATGTTGGCGAGGCTGCGGAGTCTAGACTTCTTAAACCAAGCTTCCAAGAGAATTCAGAACCAGAAATCAGGAGGTTGTAAATCACATTTACTTGACTCTCTGGGTAAAAACACTGTAGCACATGTGACTACCCATACCCTCCCTATGTCCCCACAGCTTTTAGCTGTAGCACCTCAGCTCTATTGAGAGTGCTGTTTGTCAACGGGAACAGATTCAGTCTGTGCCACAAAGGCCTTTGGTAAGATAACATCCCTAATGATAGCCTGACTCTAATAATAGGCAGAAAGTAGCAGATAAGCACACTAGCTTCAGGTCCTGAGCAGGACTGTGCCCTGTTTCTACTTAGTCTCCTGCTCATAATGTTCCCCCAGTGGGCTTCCTTCCTTCCTCAGCTCCCGTCTTCACTCTTCAGTGGTACTTTCTGGGTTCACAGGCCAAGTAAACAGACTTGCCCTCATGCAGGGGAATCCAACCTAAGGGAAACTGTTATAATAAAGCTAACAAAGATGTATAATGGATTGCAAATTCAACATGACTCTTGGAGGTGAAACACAAACTTGGTAGTGTATGTTTCAGCAGGGGAGACGGTCTCCCTTTCCTCACTAAAGGGCCTCTGATTTGAGAACCCCAATGAGAAACCAAGGACAAGGGAGGCAGATGCAGTCCACAGAAGTCAGACCACGGTAGAAGGGTCAAGCAAGAGACTGGAAGGTGAACAGTAGGCATGAGGACAGAAAGGCACTTGGATTTGGGGTTTCAGCATGCGGTTGGGTGCAATGAGTGTGTTTTTAAGATTTGGGCCTCTTAGGTTGTTTCTTCTGTTGAAGAGACCATCCATGTGTGTGTCATAACTTTACATCCAATTGTATCAGGGTGGCCTATGTCTTATGACAGGAGGGACTCCTATAGTCTCTGTGAAGTGACCAGAGTGGCCTGATTGTGGTCATCATGTGGTAGGGAAACAATTAAAACATGCTTGGCTTTGTGGGGGAAGGATCAGCATTCAGTCATTGTTCAACATCAGCAGTTTTCCTGGATTTCCTTAGTAGAAAGGCCATAGTTGGTTTGGTTCAGTGACCAGTTGAATTTGGGAATCAATTTTTGGAGAAGTCAGTGGGGACAGAATTTAGCCAAAGAAGCTGTGAATGCTGCTGCTAATCCATATAGTACTTTCTTGTGGGTTCTTTTAAAGGTCTTTGCTCTGGGCAGACATAGCCCTGCTCCATCCAGACACAGGTGGATGGGGCCTGAGTGCAGCCTGGTTCCCAGCCCCTGCTTGTCCTCCCACCTGGGTGCCTTTGGGCTGTGACCAGCACACAGCAGCCTAGGGACAGTCAGGATCTCGGGACAACAGGTCCCCACTGACCTGGTGTCAGCAGTGTCACACCCTCCAGCTGTTCTACAGTTATGTCCTCCAGCTTGCCCTTTCTTCTGGGAGGAGGCTGAGCAGATCTCTGCAGCATAAGCCCCTGCACCCTATGCAGCTTGGGAGCTGGCTTCCTGGAGTGAGGGTCAGGGTCAGGGTTCGAGTCCTGGCCACGTCGTATATGTGTCAGAATGAGCAATGCCTTTTTAGGTCACATATACTTTGGACTTCAACACTGCTTTATGTAGGCCGTAAAATTAATAGGTGGGAACTAGATTTATGGGCCCCGCTGGGCCGTTCCTTGCTTGTTAGGTTAAACACACTGATTTCCTGGTACAAACGTGCTTGTTAAAATAATCTCCTCTTGCATGTTCAGAGGGGACATATCTGTCTTGTTTGGGGGATAGGGAGGAACCTCAGCACCCATCCTTACCCAGCTGGCCTACATGTCCTGGCCTCCCCCAGCCCCAGCTGTGTGTATGACGGAATGAGTGAGGGTGTTCCCTGGTGGGGGGCATCTAGGGAAGGAACACACCTCTGTGCAGATAACACCAGAACCAGGCATGCCCTCCTGTCACCCCTGTCCACCTTGAAAAGCTCTAGCCTTTGTCTCAGCCATATCTTGAGAAGGAAGGCTTGAAGAGGAAAGCAGGTCTGGGGGAGGCTCAGTTTTGAAGCAGAGTAAGAGGATATCCCTGCTGCTGCCTCTGGAGACTCAGAAGTCAGAAGTGGAGGTGGAGAGAAGGAGGCATAGAGCATAAGGCCTGCAGCTCCGGGTACCTTCAGATGACACGGTAAACACATGGCAATGCTCAGCTCTGCCTTTCTCCAGCTCTGCCTTAGGCAGGGCATCCTCAATAAAGGCATGAGCATCTTCTCTAAATGACTCATCCACCTAGGGCAGAGATGGTCTTCCTCCCTGTTCCTCTGTGAGTGTATTTGGTGGAGTCGCTGTTGGAGTAGACTGTTCAGAGCACATAGGAACTTCTGACAGGAACCAGGTTGCTCAGAGACATGCTGGGTGGGGCTGGGACATGGGCCAGGGTGGAGCTGATGGTGAAGGATTTAACTAAATCAAGGGGTGAGACACAGCTCTGAGCAGCTCTGGAGACTGAACTACAAAGTGGCAGGAAGAAAAGCCCAGGCTGTGCCAACTAGCACTCAGTGCTTGGTACTTAGTAGGCCCACGAGGCGCTTGTTGAATGACAGCACGCTGATGGAGTGCTCTGAGTCACTGACTTCCTTTTTATAAATTTAGCTCAGAAGCTTCTATTTTGCAGTCATGAAATAAACCACAGTGTCCCGGTTCATGGGATTAAGGGGGCTCACGGAGCTCCTCCCGCCACCCTTCATGCTCCCACAGGCATCACGGGCTGTCAAGTCTCCACGCCTTGTCAGAGTTCTTCTCCTGGGCTGGAATCCACACCCTGCTCTGTCAGCCAAGCTGCTCAGCCTTGGAAATGCACTGCAGCCACCCCTGCTCTGGGCTCCCTGTGCCTCTTGTGTTTGATATTTGCTGTCATTTCAGTAAAGCACATGACCTCCTCCATGCCTAATGCTCCCCATGTGTTCTCTCGTTTCATTCTCACGAGGTTGACATTATGCCTAGTTATAGACAGAGGAAAAAACCGAGGCCCTGACACACCAGTTCACAAACCTAAGCCCACCCAGCCTGCGAGTGATGGAGCCAGGACTCAAGTCCACGCTGAGGACTCTGCTCAGTCCTCAGCTCCACCTGTTGGCTCAGGTGCACTTGGGCCATGATCACAGGGCGTTAGAGCCAAAGCAGGTGGTGAGCAGCGATGTTGTCCAGCAGTTTTCAGTGTCTAGCATCCAGTGCAGAGATTAAGGCCTGGTAAAAACGGCCTGTCTTCTTATGGGTTGAGCTGATGTAAGTTACATCTGTAGATTTGGGGTTTGGAGTTAGACTGTCCGGTAAGAATTGCGGTCGCAGAACTTCTTGCGGCTTGAGCAAGTTATCAAAAGCTTTCTCTTGTGTAAAATGAGGCTGTTAACAGTGTCTACCTCATGTAGCTGTTGTCATCATTTAGCGAGATGCTCCATATAAACTGTTTCCCACAGTGACAGGCACATAAGAGCATAGCATTGGCCTTTCTCACGGGCCTGAACCTACTTGAGTCCCCTCTCGTTCTGAAATACTGCCACCTGCTGGTAGCTCCTGGATGTAACCGTTACATACCAGAGCAGCTGGTCCCCACAGGCTCCCTCTGGATATCTTCAGTTGGGCCATACTCTTCTCTCCTAAAATAAACCATAGCCCTGCTTTCCCTTCAGACTCTGTACCCACCTCCTTATTTGGCTTCCTTGATTAACAGCCTGGCACACTACTGAACACAGAGCCTTCTCTATGTAGTTTTCCCTCTGTCTTCTTATTCCTCAACTATTTCTTTGAGTTTTCAGAGCCAGGCCGATAATATATATGTATATATATTCTGAGGCAAACAGTGATAACTGTGTGACGTAAGGAAAACTACTGAACCTCTCTGAACATTACTGTTGTAGGACCCCAAGAAATCTGTTACTACTTATCTTCTTTCCCATTGTCTCACCCAGCCGTGGTGTCTTTTCCCAGTTCCCTACAGGGCACCATTTGCTGTCTGGTCTGTAATTACATGCACTCTCTTGGCAGATTTGAAGAGCCCATCCCTGCCAATAACCAGAGGGAGGAGAGAACAATGCAGGGAAGGGAGCTATCAAGAGGCCCAAGCCTGTTGTGATGGTTACGTAGAAGCCTGAGTTGCACTGTCCAGTCCAGGCTTGCTCCCGTGTGTCTCGCCTCAGGCCTACCTTGGGGGCTCAGCCTTCCCTATCCCTCCTGACCGCCCATCTTCCCAAAGCAGTAAGTTGAAGGCACTTGGCTTGTCCCAAGCCCTTCTGGAGGGGCTCTCATGGGAATTGTTCTGCAACCGGGGGGTTGGACCGCAAAGTTCTCTAAGGTCTTTTCTAGCTCTGGCGTGCTTTGTGTCTGAGTCAACTATATTTTGACTTAATGACTTCCAAATGTCTCCTTAGGAGGACTTGTCTGTGTGCCTGTAGCTGACAGTAAGAACCACCTCACACAGACCCAAGGAAACCTGTGGGCCTCAAAGGTGAGAACCAGGTGCCCTTGCTGGAGATGCGGCTCATCCTTCAAATCCACACCACAAAGGTCTTGGACTTGGAAAGGTTTCAGTTCCAAGATCCAAGTGGGTGACAAGACACATTGTGTGCCCGACTTACCTCTGAGGTGACCACAATACCCCACCGTAGAGCCAGAGCTCTCATTGTCAGCTCTTCCTTGGGTTCAGCAACCCCTCTGTAGACTCATCTCAAACCCAGCCCTGCTCAGGCAGAGTGGGGCCCTTTATGGCTCTCCCTCGGAGCCATCTGGGCTTCTCAGGCCCTTGCGAACAGCCCAGGAGCTCCCTAAAAGGTGGGAAGGCTGAAGAAGGGCTCCGCGGGGCCCAGGCAGGGGAGCAGACAGTCAGCCAGCCTGCACCGTGGGGCAGAGCCTGCCCGCAGGCCTGGTGGATTAGAAGGGGTATTTGGTGAGTCCATCACCAGCCCGCAGCAGCGGGGAGCTTTGCTCAGACTTTGTAGACCATCCAATGGCCTCTTTCAAAACAGGATTTTGATGAGTTAAGTGTAAATGAATCAGAAACACATGGGTTGGATTTTCCTCCAAATGCAATGGGGTTTGAATACAGCCCAGGGAGAAAAGAGGGGGTCTGTGGAGGAAAGACGTGGCTCAATCAGACAGGTCTTTCTTTTCTATTTCTGCTAACTTGTGCCACCACGGCCCATGGCTGCCCATCCTCTAGCATCCTCTCAGCCCACTCCAAGGGAGGGGGACCTGGGTCTCACTGCAAATGCCCAGCCAAAGGCCCCGGCAGGGCTGCCTGAGTCCAGCTGACAGGGGGAGCTGGAAGCTCTCAGCCTCCCTCAGGCGGCAGTCCAGGGCTCCTGGCAGGGGCTTCAGGAAGGCTTTTCTCTGGAGACAGCGCCTGTGTTCATCCTCGACTGCTGAGGTGGGGCGGCCAGGAGGAGAGGGTAGAGCCAGGGGAAGCGCAAGGCTCCTCCGAGGGGCACACTTGCATTTACAGAAAGAGGCCCAGGTCTCAGGAGGAAGCAACTTTTCAGAAAAGACGGTCTTCAGCTGTCCAAATCACATGTATTCTTTAACTTCTTCATTATTAAAAGCACTGTTTTCTTTTGCTTTTGTGCAGATCTTCAAAGCAGAGAGAAGCAAGATAAAATAGAAGCTGCCTTTCCCCCCTGCCTGGATGGTAGCTTTGTGGTAGATATAGTTGCTTCCAGGCCAACGGGTGTGTGTGTGTGCGTGCGTGCATGTCTGTGTGTGTGTGTGCGCGCATGTGTGTGTGCACGTGTGTGTGTTAAATACAGCTTTAGAGCCATGCAGTATAGAGATAGTACCTGGCATGGTAGAGTTTTGCATCTAGTAGACTGTGTGACATGAGTTGACATCTAGCTCCATGACTTCCTGGCATGTCACATGGATTTCCTAAATCTCAGTTTCCTCATCTCCATTGAAAATGGCAATGATATGCGAACTGCTAGGACTGAACAAGATAATACACATACACTACCTAGAGGAGTGCAGAGTGGTAGACACTAGTTATCAGCTATCAGTGTTTCTGCTTTCTTTCCTATCTTCTCTTCTTACATGTCTATGACATAAATATCATCTGAATCATTAATTTTCCCTGGAGCATGATTGAATGGCTTTTTTCTTGTCATATGTTATTCACTCAACTTTTTATTTTAAATTCTTGTGATAAGTAACACTGAAAGGAGAATATCCTTTCATATGTCAAGACAGTAAAAGTTGGTTGAGGATTTTCCTCATGCAAGTTTGG
Source organism: Petromus typicus (assembly GCA_004026965.1). Taxonomy (NCBI): domain Eukaryota; kingdom Metazoa; phylum Chordata; class Mammalia; order Rodentia; family Petromuridae; genus Petromus; species Petromus typicus. The sequence continues at coordinate 17,134 of PVIR01005290.1, forward strand.
TTTACACATACATTTTTTTTCATAGGAGGAATTAATTTGGAAAATAATTTATGTTTATGAATGTGGGGGAGACTAGAGGACTTCTATCTCTACCATTTTGCTTTTTCTAGAAAGACAAATTAATGGAATTAATATAGATTTTTGTGACTCTTTTCACTTTGAATATTGCTTTTGGGATTCATTATGCATATATCAATACTGTGCTCCTTTTTATTACTGTGTAATATTCCAGTGTATGGACATAATATAATTTGCTGATCTATTAATTAGTTGATAAACTTTTGAGTTTTTCCCAATTGCAGCTCTGATGAACAAAGTTCTTAAAAATTTCCATATTGCCTGGCCATTGCATGAACATATCTTTTATTCTTCTTGTGTAAATTTCTAGGAGTAGGATTATTCAGTCAAATATGAGGGGGGATAAAATAAAAGTAAATGTTTAAATTAAAGAGAATCTTACTACAGTAAAAGATGCACTGCTATCCACCCTCCTCGGTTTACTCTCCCTTGCCTTGATCACATTTAGCTGGTGAGCTTTGCCACTTTGGGAAGCAGTTCCGGAAGTCCTCTTTTCTGAATGTCTTTAACCGTGCTATCTAAATACTTTGAATCAATTCAAAATGTTTACCTTTTACAGTTATTTTGATTTTGGAGAAAAGCCAGACCTTGTGAAGTAACATTTCCCATATATTGTGATCATACTTCATGTGATTTGGATATATGCAAGTATAAATTTAAGTTGATAAGACCCAGCCAAACCCTTTTCTTAACAGACTGTACTATTTTGTATTTTTACCATCAGTGTCTGAAGGTTTGTTAGCATGGAGCATTATCAATTATTTTTAGACTTTAGCCTTTTCAGTAGGGGTGTAAGGGTCTCACATTATAGTTTTAATTTAGATTTTCCTAGTCATTATTGTGTTGAACATTTTTTCATGCATTTATTTGCTATCTCTATATTTTATTTGGCTAAATGTTGAAGTCATTTATATATTTTAAAGTTAGGTTAACTGAATGTTTATTATTAAGTTATTAAAATTTCTTATATATTATGGATATAAATACTTTTCTATTTATACTTTTTGTAAGAATTTTCTACCAGTTGTGTCTTATATTTTTATTTTTTTCAGAGTGTCTTCTGAAGCATAGAATTTTAAATTTTGATGAAGCCCAACTTGTCAGATTTCTCTTTTTATAGAGTACTGTTTGTAGGGTGATAGCTAAAAACTTTTTCCAGTCAGGAGTTACAAAGATTCCCTCAAAGTAAGTTTTTATTTGTTTGTTTGTTTGTTTAGTTTTTTTTTTTTAATTATGTTTGTTTAGTTTTTTGAGACAAGGTCTCACTTTGTAGTTCAGGCTGGTCCTGAACTCAGCCATCTTCCTACCTCTGCCTCCTGAGTACTGGGATTACAAGCGTGAGCCACCACACCCAGCACTGTGGTATGTGGTTCTGATTGCTGGTGGGCATGAGTCACTGTGCCAGGCATTATTGTATGTGGTTACCAGAAATCGAACTAGGGACCTTGTGCTTCCCAAGCAGGTGCTAGAACCACTGAGCTAAATCCCTGGCCCCAAAGTAAGTTTTCAAGTTTTAGAATTTACATTTAGATCTATGGTATATTTTGAGTTAATTTTTGTACGGGGTGAAGGGTGAGGCATAAATCAAAGTTTAATTTTTTGCATATTGATGAACAGTTGGAGAAAGGCTATCTTTTTTTCCTAACAAAAATAATTGATTTATTACAAACAATAAATTAACTAAACATATGACTGGACTGTCTTCTGTTGCATAAATCTTCTATGCATCTACCTTTGCACAAATAGAGTTGAGATGACTATAGCTCTTCAATAAGTTGTAATCAGGTAGTGTGAGACTTTCAATTTTATTTTATACAAAATTATTTTAACTATTTTAGTCTTTACCTTTTCACATAAATTCTGGGGTTAGTATATGAATTTTAACAAAGAAAAAACAACCCAGTGAAATTTTATTGAAATGTCATTGAAATAATAGGTCAATACTGAGAAAATTTGAGAGTTTGAATAGTTTGACTGTCTGTTTAGGTTTTATTTTGTGTTTTTGTTGTTGATTTTGTTTGTTTTGTACTTTTCCCTAAGCTTCATGACTCTGTGGTATATTGTCCCTTCCATAATTTTGGGAAATTTGTTAGGTCCTATGTAAATATTTTTTTCGTCAAAGTTTTTGTTTTCTTTTCTTCTGGAATTCCAGTTTGACATTGTCCTATAGATTTGGGATACATTTAATTTAAAATATTTTTTTCTGTGCTTCTGTTTGGAAAATGTCAGGTCCAATGATTCTTTTCTGTTCTGTATCTATTCTGCTGGTAAACCTATCACACAAATTCTTCTCTATATTTGATAAGATGTTTTTCTCCCTAACATTTTCATTTGACATTTAAAAAAATTTTATCTTTATATTTAAATTCTCCATATGGTCAAGCATGTTGCTTACCTTTTTTGTACTAGTTCCTTTAACATACTAATTATTTTAAGATTCTTTTTCATCGTTCTATAATCTAAGTCATTTCTGGGTCTAGTTCTGTTGACTGCCTTATTTCCTGACAATTTTTTATAATTACTTTTGTGGGGTCAGGGATGTAGCTCAGGGGCTCTGGATCTGTCTGGCAAGCACCAGATCTTGATTTTGGTTCCCGGTGCTGCAAAAACCAATACAAAACAAATGAACATTACTTTTGTATATCTTGTAGTAATCTCTCGTCGAAGCCCAGACCTGACATGGCTAGAATGTATGCACTGAGGTAGGTGTGCCTCATACTGTGAAGCCATTCGTGTGCACGTCTGGCATGATAGGCAGCAGGGGTGCTGTCGCATTCATCTCTTGTTGGACACAGGCACATTCACAATTGTCATCTTTTCGATGAATTTAACCCTTCATCATTAAGACATATCCTTTATCTCTCATATCATTTGTTCTTGAGTTAACCTTGATATCAAAGTAGGTATTCTACCTTTCTTGTGTTTGTGTGGCATATCTTTTCCCCATGTTTTAACTCTTCATCTAGTTATGAATTTATATTTACAGTGGCTGACATGTGGCTGGTCTTGCTTTTCTATACAGGAATCTCCACCTTCGATTTGAAGTGTTTAGACCAATTATTCATAAATTGCATCTTGTGGACCAAATATGTCCATACCATTCATTTATGTATTGCCTATGGCTGCTTTTGTACCATAATATCAGAGCTGAATAGCTTTCACAAACATCAGATGACCCACAGAAACCCAAAACATTTATAAACTGAATGAGTCTTTGTAGAAAAAGTTGCCCAATTTATGGTTTAGAATATTTACACTTAATGCAGTATAAATAGAGTAATATATAAAACTGCCATCTTACTGTTTGTTTTCTATTTATCACATTTATATGCTTTTTCTGTCTTGAGGTAATCAATCCTTTATGATTCACTTTATCTTCATTACTGATTTATTAAATATACTTCTTTATTTTATTCTTAGAAACTGTTCTAGTGTCTATTATATGTAACAAACAGTTTAAATAATCTAACTCTATCTTCAAATGTCATTATACTGTTTCATGTATCATGTAGCACTTTATAGTATACTCCTTCTGCCCCATTCTTGTACTGTTATCATATATTTTACTTCTTATAAGCTTTAAGTCCACAATGCATTATTTATTTCCTTTTAACTTAAACAATCCACTGTCTTATAAAAAAGTTTTTAAAATTAGAAAAAAAATGTTTTTATTTGCTTACATGTTTAGCCATTTAAATGTTCTCTGTTCTTTGGTGTAGACAACAACTTTGCATCTGGTATAATTTTCTTTCCATTTGAAGCTCTTTCTTTAACATCTAAGGAGATTGTTTTAGCTTTTGTTTAAAGGAGATTTGGTTGTATTGAACATTTTATTTTATAATATTCACCATATTTAAAATTTGTATTTTATATCTTACCTCAGCACTTAAAAGATATTCTGTTGTTCACTGGATGACAAATTCAATAATTAGAAGTCTGTGATAAGGCTTATCTTTATCTCTATATAATGTACCTTTTTCTACTATGTATTTTAAGATTTTCTCTTCAACATGCAATGTCAGAAATTTTACAATAATGTGATTCTCTTTATATTTCTTTTTCTTAGGATTTGTTGTCCTTCCTGGGTCTGTAGGTTTGTAATTTTCACAAAATTTGGAAACTTTTTAGTTTCAATTTTTTTAAATGCTTTTATTCCTTTCTCTTTCTTCCTTCTGAGATTCTAATAACAAATGGACTTTAATGGTGCTTCACAGATCACTGGAACTGCTTTTTACCTAGTCTACTTTCTTTCTGCTCATTTTTATAGTTTCCATTGTTGTGTTTTCAAGTTACTAATTTTTCTTCTGCTCTTTCTATTAATTCCACCCAGTAAAATTTCCATTTCAGTTTTACACATACATGCATATAAATATGTATTTAAGTATAATGTATATTACGTGTGTGCTTGTGTGGATGTATATAATTTTTCATCTATGTCCATGTTTCTTCTTTATTTCTTGAATATATTCATAAATACCTGTTTAAAATAAACACACTCTGATAACTACATTATCTGTTCCAACTAGATCTCTTTCTGTTGGATACTTTTTTTCTGGTTATGGGTTAAATCCCCTCACTTGCTTTTCTCCTTTAGGTCATTACAATCCTAATCTTTTTATTTTCCAATAACTGAAAACAGTTGTTTCACATACTTTTGCTGATTTCTAGTTGTTTAAGGGTGGAAGTCGAACCCTATCCCTGATAAACTGTCATCACTGGGAGCAGAAGAATAGATCTGACTTTCATTTTTATCTACAGAAATATAGACCCAAAAAAGTTGCAGTATTCATTTTGCTTACTTTTCTGATGTTTACATATTACAAAAATGCAGAAGTTATGACAGAGAAGCTAAATGATACTAATTATTTGGCCAAATGTCAACACAACTTCTGTCTACAGATATATATTTTATAAATTTAACTTTATAGTGGATGTGGAAGCCTTGGGAACTAAACAAAAAAAAATAAAATAAATAGTATAGGTCTTGGAGTAAGTTAATAGTACTATTATTGCTTACAGATATGATTACCAATTTAGAAAACAAAAAAATACATTAAAAATGGGTGGAAATAGTAAGACTACTGAGAATTTCTTTATGTCAATATTAAGATATAATGGAAAATAATCTTAATTATAATAGTAATGAGCAATGCACAATCATTTAGATATATAGTTAGGTCTAGGAAAATATATGGAGATAAACTATAAATAAAATTACAAACCTTGCTGAACGATGAAAGTTTTTAAATAACTGGAGAGAGTATTGTATTCTCATTTGAAAACATTTAATAGTAGGAATTTGTCCATTTCCCACAAATTAAGTTACAAATTAGTTCTAATCCTCATCAAAATCCATATTGGATTTTTTTTAGAACTAGACAAAATGATTATAAAAAATTGCTGAAAGAATAAAGTTTGAGAAAACCCAGGGAGTTTTTGAAAAGGAGAGTAATGAAATGGGAGTTTCCCTACCAGATATTAAAATGTACAATAGTGTTACAATAATCACAATCGTATGGAACTGCACAGAAATAGACAAAACAGATCAGTTGGAACAAAAGAGAAAGCTCAGAAAAAGTTCAAAAATGTTCAAGAATGTATTGCAAGATAGAAGTGGCATTTTGAATCAGTGAGGAAAGATTGAATTTATTCAGCAAAGAAATGTGAATTTACTATGTAATATATTTAGGAACAAGAATATTTGAGGAGTTAATAAAACTTGTCTAAGAATAAATCCAGGTAGATACAAAATATGAAGCTAATCAAGGGAGTGTAAAATAGGCATCTATATATTTTTGATAAGGAGAAAATTTGTAAATTCTTTGGAGGTCAATTTGGCAATATTTATTAAAAAGAAAAGGTACATAATATTTTGGCCTCACAATTCCTCTTTTATTAATTCAGCTGGTAATTTATGTGGATATACTGGACACAAATAAATACCCCTGGATGGGAATATTCATGGCACTATTATTTACGATAACATAACACAACATTAGAAGAGAATTCTTCTTGGCTCAAAGAGCCAAAGTGAGTGTGCCATCAACCCCCACCACCACCATACAGACCAATGGAGGAATTAGGCCTCAGATCTGCCCCTTGACTCTTGAACAACTCAGATAGATCAAGGATGAGAACAAGGTCAGATACTGGAAGTTGCAAGGTTTGGGAAGAGGATTCTTCAGAGGGAACTATTGGTTTTCTGGGTCATTGGCCCATCTCTTGGGAGGAACTAGTAGAGGTTACCATGAAAAAAAACTGAAAAATGGGATCTCAAGGAACCTCATGGAAAATTTGGAGAGTCTTTTGCAGCAGTGGCAGATGTAGAAGACTGCCTCACATCTAAACATGCTGGGTGGCCGATAGCCAGGGCCTACTCTCCTGAGAAACCTGAAGACAGAAGAGCTGCCTTGCCATTTTGGTGGGATAGCTCAGTGGTTGCTGGTGCACTGGGATAAAGTCACCAGGCTCAGGGACACTACAGTGTTTCCAAGGCCACATGGAAACATGGTCCATGTACCCAGAAGAGAGCCGATTAGAAGTTTCTCTGAATCTGGTCCAACAGGATAGCCTAAGGGGCAAGAACTGATGGAACAAGGATGAGGGTACAGCCATGTGCTCACACCAAGGAAGGAGTCATCAGCAACAGACCATCAGAAGCAGGTCAGGGGAACTTTGGGAAAGACGGACTCTCTAGAAAACCTCCACAGTTCCACAAAGCTCCCCAAGAGAGAAGTCGGATGAAGCACCTGTGAAAGGAGAGAACTGAAGATGAGCCAGCCAAATAACCATGGCCCTTTATATATCCTTGCTCATTCTGCCTCCCCTAACTCTGTCTCTCATGAGCAGTGAACTAGCCATGAGTGTGGGAAGTGAGAAAGGGAGGGAAGATGGAGAAAGCCCTTCTTCTTTCCGGCTTCCTTCCAGAGTTAAGAGGAGAGAAGATAAACACCACATCAAGTTCAGTGTTTCAGTTTATTACTCTGGGATAGACGCGATGATTTCCGAATTGAGGCCATGTTTTTGATGGAAAGTGAAAATTCTTGAGAACAACCAGCATTTTCAAACAAAGGCAGGGAGTGGTACCTTGAAGAAAGACTTTTAAAGGAATGACAGAAGAAATCTATAACCTTGTATTGATGTGATGAATCTTGTTTTTTTTTTTTTTTTTTTTTTTTTTTTTTTTGAGACAGGGTCTCGCTTTGTAGTTCAGGCTGACCCTGAGCTCAGCCTCAAATTCACATCACAGCAATCCTCCTGCCTCTGCCTCCCAAGTGTTGGGATTACAGGCGTGAGCCACCATGCCCGGCACTGGTATGTGGTATGTGGTATTGATTGTATGTGGTTATCAGGGGATCGAACCCAGGCACTTGCGCTTGCAAGACAGAACAATGGGCTAAATCCCTGGCCCCTCATAGTTGAATCTTAACATGGAAAAACAGTCAAATATATTCTATAGAGAAAAATACAATTGAAGGAAGTTTAAATCTTTACTCTGTCCAGGAAACACTAGTGGGCTGTTGTAGTGACGGTATACACATATATGAGAGAAGTACATTCTTAATGAACCACAAAACATTTAAAACATTCCCTCTCCATCCCTGCCATTCTGTATGTTCCCCACATGCACACCAGCTGGTAGCTACAAAATTCTGTCTTTAAACTTCCAACCAAAATATTATGAAACCAAGAATCCATGGCTCCACATCCCCTCATGCCTCCCTTCTCCTGTAGATGTACTTTTTCATTTTACTAGATCCTTTTTCCTACATATGTCTTCTTCCTCTTCCTCTTTTAACTCCTCATTCTGCAGCTCTTTCTACCAGCTATTGCTAATGTAGCTAAAAAATCAGGAATATAAGCAAAGACCAGCATATTTCAGATATGGAAGAGTGGGAAAACTATCAACTATTTATACACTATGTTTCCGACAAGTATGTTATCTTGGGTAAGGCCCAGCTCTCAAAACATAAAGCTAAATATGTAGATGCTACTTCAGTACAGTAGAGTTTCATCCAGATAAATGCATGTAAGCTATAAAACATGGTCAGCTGAGAATGTATTTATCATACCTAACCTAGCTGACATATCCCTTAGCAGTATAGTAAAGGGTAGAGTGATGGTTGGTCACTCTTAAGATCTCACAACTTCATGGGACATATGGCTCCATGCTGCTGCCTAGTACTTTGAGAGGATCATGCCACATGTCACTCTCTGGAGAAAGATCAAAATTCAGACAATAGTTTGACTGCATGCATGTCACTTTCACGCCATCATAACATTCAGAGTCATAAACTGAACCATCATACATCAGGGACCATCTATAAAGAAGAAGAACTACTATACTTGACTATACTATTTTGAAAAAAGACTGTTAGAAAAAACTTGATAGGGAACTTTTTGATTATGTATCATGTCATAACAAAAGTATAATTAACACAGTATGTCATTGGTGGAGGGACTGACCAAGAATCTAATAGAACAAGACAGAGAGTACAGAAAGAACCCACTCACGCATAAAGAGTGAGTGCATCAGAAAAGGCAGTGACAGACCAGTGGTAGAAGGATAAACATTAGTAAGTGGTGCTGGGAGAGCAGGTAGTGCATAGGGGAAAACAATCAAATTAGATCCCTAATAACACCATATAAAAAGTAAAGGCCAGGAACGTTAAAATATAAATATAAAAGAAAAATCTTTGATGTTTAGAATAAAGCATAGGACATTATTTGTAATAGACTTTCAGGAAAGAAAACTATAATTTAAATACAGAACCCAAATTCTGAAGAAAAAGAAGTGAGATTATGTTAAAATTTGAGATACTGCTTAACAAAGACACTATACAAATGTATTAAGCCAACTGCAGACTGTCAAGCAGTCTGCAACATGTCTAATTACAGAGGATTGCCACAATTCAATTAGACAGATAAACAGAAGAAAAGGGAAAACATGTGAGGTTTTATAGAAGAGGGAATCCCTTGGGCCGAGAAGTGTGCAAAAGGATGAAAATCGTTTGGATTGAAGGAAATGTAAAAATAAAATGAGATACCACCTTTTACCAATGACATTGATAAAAATCAAAAATTGATCCTATTGAATAAGGTAGAGCAGAGAAATGAGAGAGTAAAATGGTACCAAGCCTTGAGGCAAATGGATAAATTATAATGTATTTATAAAATGGAATGTTATATATTTGTTAAATCGAACAGATTACAGCTATATATTTGGAAATAAATACATTTGCAAAACATAATCGAGCAAAAAAGCAAATTACAAGACAACTACAGCACGATTCCATTTATGTAAAGTTTCAAAGCAAAAAAATTTACGTATATCATTTATGGACACGCACACATAGTATTGTTATCAAAACATGCATGGGAATTGCTACGGTTTGGATGAGTGTCCCCGGAAGTCTGTGTGTTAAAGGCTCGGCCCTCGGTGCAGAAGCCTTCAGTAAGTGGAGCCTGACTGAGTGTCAGTAGGCCACTGGGGGCGCCTCTGAAGGGGACTGTGGAAGACTCGCCCCTTCTGTTTTCTTCTTTGTGTCCTTGCTTGAGAGGTGAACAGTTTTGTTCCTCAGGTCCTCTGTCACACTGTCTGACCTGCTCTCCCGAAACCACAGCACTGCATCCGTGCAAGCTTGGATTGGAACCCCGAGAACTGTGAACTAACTTTCTCTTTCCAAGTTAATTATTGCAGCTATTTCATTAAAGTAACGCAAAGCACATGAACACAAGATTTTTGACATACACAAAAATTAGGGCTGATTAGATTTGGAAGGAGGGGAAGGGGACTGCAGTTATAGAGAGGAACACAGAGTACTCGGAATGTAATAGCATGTTTTACTGTTTTAGGTAAAATTCTAAGGTGCAGGGACAGTTTGTTGATATTTTGCAAGGCCATGTAATAGAACACAAAGATATTTATTATATGATTTTCCATGGCCTTCTAGATATAATGTGAACTATGAAAAATATTTGTAGTGTATATGGTAAAAAGGAATTAACACTGTTTATACGTATGGACTGCTTGAAATTTAATAACACAGTCACACAATCACCCTTCTCAAAATCTAATCTAGACAAACTAAGTGAGAAAGATACAGTTTCCAACTGTATTTAAAATGTCTAGAATCAAAGACACTCATTCTGAAATAAGATGCCTTTGTTTTGCTCCAAATTCACAATTATGAGAAAGAAGAATACAAAAAGAAAAGTGTAAGTGAGGGTGAAGACAAGGCAATCTCCAGTGAAATGTGCAGGAGTATTAGTTCCCTTGTAATCACTAACATGAAAATATTACATAAATCAATTTTTTAAAGAGCATGTGTCATTTGACTCAGCAATTTCACCTCTAGGAATTTTATCCTAAGTGGAATGGGACAAGGGGACAGAGATCAGACTATTCTTTTTAAAAAAGGTATTTATTGAGAGAGCATTCAAATTATCAAAAACTGGAGACAGTCTATATGTCCTGAAGTAAAGCTTCCCTGAACAAAATGTAACACAAAGACATAAGAGCAATATGAACATGTGATGTAGATGTATTTATTTTCCTCAAAATACTTTAATGATATAGAAACTTGTTTGCTTGCCATATGGGACTTGAAAGTGAATCCAGAGCTTCTGAGATAAGTTATATCCCCAAATCTTTTATTTATTTACTGTTTTACTTTGAGATAGGTTTTCACTAAGTCCCTAAATTGGCCAGGTTGGAGCAAATCTTTCACTCCTCCTGCCTCAGCCTCTCAGAAAGCTGGGATTTCTAGCCTGCCTCATAAGACACAGGCTAGGCTCATAATTGTGTATATTTTGATAATATCTATAAATTGATATATTTTTACATACATACTTCTATATGCTTGTTTTCATTTTTTTCTACAGTTTCAGTTACCCACAATAGTTGAGGGCTGAAAATAGGAAATGGAAAAGTTCAGAAATAAATTTAATACATTTTAAACAACTTAATATCATCTATTGTTATATTTTTGTATTATTAGTTGTTATTAATCTCTTGCTGCACCTACTCAATAAATTATGCTTTATAATATATTGCATGCATAAGCAAACAGATATGTATAGCTTTGGCACTCACTGTAGTTTTAGGCATCTGTGAAATTCTTTTCCAATTTTATTTTTTATTAGTATATGTTTGCAGTGCATAATGATTATATCCCTTGTGCTGAGTTGGTACATGTACAAAACATATTTTAATTCTCTTGTCATCTTCTTTCCCTTCTGTTCCTCCCCTCTCTCTCTCCTTCTCTTGATCTCCTTCAAATCTGGAAAAGACTAATTTCCCTATTTTCTATAATTTTTTATTGCTTTTTGCTTATATTTTGGGTTTCTCATAGAGTAAAAACTATGTAATATTTATGCTTGTGTGTCTGATTTATTTCATTTAACAATATGGTCTCAAGATACATCCATTTTTCTACAAATGACTCAAATTTATCTTTCAATATGGCAAAGCAGAACTCCATTGTGTATTAATACTACATTTCTTTATGCATGTGTCTGTTGGTAGACATTTGGCCATTCACAAGATCTAGTTATTATGAGTTATGTTGCTAAAACATGGGTATGCATTTATCACTGTAATATGATGTCTTTAACTCTGAGGAAAATACCTAGAAGGGGAAAAGCTTTTTAGCTTTTTGAGGAATCTCCATACTGGTTTCCAGAGCAGTTGTAGTAATTTCATTCCCATCAATAATGTACAAGGCCCCCTCCTCCTGCTGCATCCTTGTCAGCATTTGTTGTTACTTGATTTCTTGCCATTCATCCTGGAGGAAGACAGAAGCTCAGAGCTATTTTAATTTGTATTTCTCTAATGGCCACCAAGGTTGAGCACTTTTTTCATGCTTTTATCGGCCACTTGTACCTTTTCCTCCTGAAAAATGTCTATTGATTTTATTTGCCCATTTTTTGATGAGATCTTCTGTTTGAGGGGAGGCTTAATTTTTTAATTCTTTATATATTCTAGATACTAGCTCCTTTTATGAGGAATAGCTGGCAAAATTTTGCCATTCGGTAGGGTGTCTGTTCATTCTGCTGATCTTTGCCTTTGCTGTGCTGAAGCTTTTAAATTTGATATGATCCTTTTGGTTGATTCTGGGTGCTATTTCATAAGGCACTTGTGAAATATCTTGAAATGTATCTCCCATGGATAACAAGGGACACTGTACACATGTGCGTGCATGGCCCCCCCACTCTAATAGGAAAATAGTTGAAGTACTAAAATAGATGGTTGTATTTTAACTGAATTTCATTTTTTAATGTTGCAATATTTTTCCTATGCTCATAGATTATGTGTGTACAAAAAGGATATAAAACTAGCACAAAGCAAAAACGTGTTCCTTTTTGAGGATCATGCTGTCCTTCTGTGGGTCAACATTAAAGAGAAGGAATTATCATTATTTTCAGATGATGTTATTGTTTTCTTAAAAAAACAAAACTAAACAAAACAAAAACAATTTTGAAAGAAACAGCGAAAGTGAATAGTGGCTTGAAATGGATATCCAAGTACTTTGGGAAGCTGAGGCAGGAGGATATCACACAGTTTCAAGACCTGCCTGGGAAATTCAGTGACTCATGAAGATCCTGTCCCGAAGAGGAGGAGGAGGAGGAGGAAGAAGAAGAGGAAGAAGAAGTAGAGGAAGAAGAAGAAAAGGAGCAAGAAGAAAAAGAGGAAGAAGAAGAGGGAGAAGAGAAGACAAAAGGAAAGGGAAGGAAAGAAAAGAAAACAAGTAGAATTCTGAAAGCTTTCCTACATACCAAAAATAACAAAGGAACATAATGAAGAAAAATGTATCATTAATAGCAGCAAAACCCATAACGCATCTAAACATAAGCTTAAAGACTGTAGTGTGGTTGACATAAACACTTGCACTCACCCTGCACATATGCCCTCCATATACATGCTGTGCTGAGAAGGAACTTTAACAGGAGATTTCAGCAAATAAATATAGATTTTTTTTTAAAAAATTCAAATTTTTATTGGTACATTATATATATACATCATCATTGCATTGAACATTGAGAGTTTGTACCAGTATATAACATGACTTGATTCTCATTTTTTCCCATTCTCCCACAAATGTGATAGTAATACAGACTGGGTTTTTTTTGTTTGCTTGTTTGTTTGTTTGAGACAGAGTTTCACCCTTTTGTAGTTGACGCTGGCCCTGAGCTCAGCCTCAAACTCACATCACAGCAATCCTCCTGCCTCTGCCTCCGGAGTGCTGGGATTACAGGCGTGAGCCACCACGCCCGGCACTGTGGTATGTGGTGCTGACTACTGGTGGGCATAAGTCTCTATGCCAGCATTGTTGTATGTGGTTACCAGGGATCACACCTGGGTCCTTGCACTTGCAAGGCAGGCACCTGAACCACTGAGCTAAATCCCCGGCCAATATAGACTATTTTTTGAGGAAAGTTTTAATACTATAAAGATATTTTAGAACTGATACCAATAAATTTAACAAATCTCATTCAAATCTCACTGTGATTTTGGAAGGTGCACTTACCAAATTTACTCTAAAAGTTTCTTGACAAAATAAGTTCATGGTAATATCTAAAGAGAAGGATATAATGGAAAAACAGCATTTGTTTAAAAAAAATAAGAGGGAAGGGAAGGGGGAGGGAATTGGCAAATAAAGAAGAATTGATGTATATCATGGATAGGTGCAAATTCCCTATGATGCATATGAATATTATGTATTTTTAAATTTTGCCAATACACTTAATTAGTTAAAAAATTTCTAAAGAAGAAAAATGAAAAGAGATGTTTCCTTTTGGATACTAGAATCTACTTCAAAAACACAATAATCAAAATAATGAGACTGGAGTCCTGAATAGAATAGGAAACTCAGAAATCAACCCAATTAGAATTTAGTATTTTTCTAAAGGCATCCTTTAAAATCTGTAAAACAATAATTTTGAAAAACACTGGTTAGGATAGTTAATGAAACATGGGAGGAAAGTGAAATTAGGTCCCTGTCTCACAAGATATATAAAAAAGCCACCAACTAAGTTAAATAATTAAGAGTAAAATTTGAAGTCATAGGCAACAAAGACCAAAATTTCATCTCAGGAGTGAGGAATGTTAATCTCTCCTTGGGAGTGACGGCCTTTCTGAAACCACTCATAAGAGCACAAACCACAAAAAAAGAGACCATTAGATTTACAATATAGGAAAGTAAGTTAACACACTAACTAAAATCACTATTTTCAGGGATGTGTTCCTTGAGAATAAATGAGGTGGAAGTTCAGGTGTGGGGATTTATCAGGCCGTCCTCGTGGGAGGACCAGGAGGAAGGGAAGGAGGAAATGGGGTTGGACAGTGGGAAGGTGAGCTACAGGGCACCTGAGGGCCTCACTGACCCCACAGAGTGCTCTGAAGAGAGTCCCCAGGTGGGCGGAGGGACTTAGCCTTTGTGTTCCTGGCTGCCCGTAAATCAGAAGTGGCTTCCTGCAGTAATGGGATGTTGTAGTGTTCTGAAGATATGTCTAGACTATTTCACACTTATATTTAAAAAATAAACCTATTTCTCTTCTCTTTGAATGGTAGCTGGGCTTTGGGAGCACTTCTAACCAACAGAATGTGGTAGAACTGAGAACATGTGACTTGCGAGACTAGGTCATAGAAAAGAACATGGTTTCTTCCTGGAGTTTGAAAGAGAGAAGCGGCTTGCCTGGTGCGAGCCTCTCTGAGAGAAACCAAGGCATTCCACTCCAGTCATTCTAGTCCCTGTGAAAGTCAGAAGGTTCTAGAGGCCTGCAGCCCCCATCACCCTCTTGACTACATCTTCAACAACCATTCTGTGTCAGAACCATCCAGCAAAGTTGCTCCCAAGTCCCTGACCCACCGAAACTAAGTATTTTAGTTGTTTTGAAGTAATTTTCACACAGCATCAGGTCACTACTATATGTACCATCTTGGGCAAGGTGGCCTATGAGGCAGAAGCTGGGAGCACTTTTCAGGCAGCGTTCTCTGCACTGGTGGGCGAAGCTGTGCACCTGAAGGGAGATCTGGGTGGCCCATCACAGTGCCTACCACAGCGATGAGGAAACACGTGGTCAGATAGGGACCTACATCACCTAATTATCAAATGCTGGCGCATCTAGGCTTCTTGATGGTTGAGTTTGCCAAGTCAGAGGACAAGGAGCACGCAGCGAGAAATGCTCAGATGGGCTCCAGCTCCCCAAATGGAGTCACTTCATATCAACCGGGATTCAGACCAGGAGAACCCTTTCCCACTGAGCGTCTCCCCACAGCAAGCATCTCTGAAGGTTCAGGAACCTCCCCCAAGTTTTTCTTTAACTTGCACCCCTCTTTTCTCATTCTCTTTTCCTATCTTCAACCCTTATTCATCCAGAATTCCTTCAACTCCCAGTTCTTTACTTTTTGCCACACAGAGCATTTCATTCATTCTTGGCCTTCTGCGTTAGAAACCAATATCCGGGTCCTTCAAGCTCCGATGAAGGGAAGGCCTGCCGTTTCCCAAGCCCCTCTGACCCTGCAGAAGACTTGATTCCTGTTTGTTACAAATAGCAAATCAGGGGTCAATATACTTACTATTAAATACTAATAGTCATTTGAATGTTTATTCTATAACAGGAATTATTTAACACTACATAGATTTTCTCACTTAACAATCATACGAAGGAAATATTGTTACCATCTTGTTTTCTGTAGTGCAAACTTTGATAAAAGGAGATTATGATCTGCTCAAGGTTAGATGGATGGCTGATGAATAATGTAGAGAGGATTTGAACTCAAACAGTAAACAACAACGATAGTATAAGACACATGGAAGAAGGAAGGATGGAAAGAGGGAAAAAGAGGGAGAGGAGAGAGACAGACAGACAGACTGATAGACAGATAGATAAATAATGTTCTTTCAAAGTAAAGTAGCTTCCAGCAGGATGGATTCAGGAGAAGTATGTAAACATCGAAAAGGCTTTAGAAGATGTGGCCCTCCTTTGGGGTCAGCCTAGGGTGGAAGTTGGACAGGAGAAACTGCAGAAGCTTTCAGAATATGCAGTGGGCATCGAGGACTAGGGGCTCACACCCACTCCTGCCTTTGAGGCATCACTTTCTTGAGGCTCAGCTCTGCCATTTACCAGCTGTGAGATCTTGGGTGAGCCTCTTTCCTCTGTGTCTTAGTTTGTACCCATAGAATAGATGAACGAATGACAGTTATACCTACTTCATGGAACTGTTCTGAAGATTCAGCAGGCTTATTCATAGGGAAAATTTTGAGTTTCTGGAAATACTAAGTATTCAAACATCTGAATTAATTTTGAGATTTTATTTTGTTTCATATACTCAAAAAATCTTCCTAAAAAGACTTCAAGCCTTATTTCTGCCAGACTCAGCAGTCAATAAAGAAACGGAGCCATATTGAGCCATTCCGGGCCTCTCTCCTGTCATCTTCCTTTCTCCAAGAAATGGTCAGTTTAACCTGAGACACCCAGTTGTGCTGAAGTAATGACTGACTTGGCCTGGAGTGATGATAGGTCCAGAGCTCCTCCCAAACCCATAGTGCAGCTCTGGCTGGGATGGGGAAGAGGAAGCCAGGCCCGTCAAGATACAGATGTAGACCTGATCCAGAAATAGCTCCTCAATCTGTTCCCAAAAAAGCAAAGTCTCTCTGGAAGTCCACACAAGTGGATCCCCCAAGGGCCTGGTGTCCTTCCTGAGGCATTTTTAAGCCTTTTGATCTGCACAGATGAGTGTGATTCCTAGTCCTTTCACTTATTAGCTTTTTAGACTGTGGTGCATCTTTATGACTGGAAAGGCAGCTGACACTGTCACCTCCGGCCACCCTGCAGGGGTGGTAAGTGGATTGCCCTTCAAGCTTCGCCACCCAGTGCCCAGAGTGGGAGGAACACTGAGCTTATACAAAGGACTCAGCCTCCCTCCTTTAAAGATCACCTGGCCTTTGCCTCCACCTCAGAAATGAACCTCTGTCTTTCTATGCTAGTCTAAGGCCACTCCTTGAACACTCCCGCCTGCACACCTGTGGACTTGGTTTAATGTCTCTACAATGTACTCCTTGTAGGCTTGGCACTCTGGTTGGGGAGAGACTATGGCAGTGAGACACGTTAACACCTTCCTTTCACAGAGAGGGGATTTGAGGCTCAGAGAAGAGAGATGGTCAGTCCCAGACCACATTATAGAAGCAAGACCAGAACCAGGCCATGGGCTCCCCGTGCCAGAGCTCCTTTTCCTGGCATCTTGAGCACTTTTCCATGCTATTCCATTCTATTGTACACTGGGCTTCATTCCCATCCATTAAGCTCATATAGGGGAGATACTAGAGTAAGCATGACATGGAGGGGAAAGAGAGGGATCACTTCTGAGCAGGTGTTAAGGGCCACGGTTCAGGGAACTTGCTCTGACATCCACCACTTCAAGGGGCTCACAATGTGTCTACTCCCACCATAGACACCAGGATCCAGACGGTTGCATGGGGACCATATTTATCAAACCTGGGTATTATGAGAAGGGAGCAGGAGGACCACCAAAGATGCAAAGAGAGAAAGTGGAGAAGATTGCTGCTGCCCCTCAAAATTGGGTCCAGGACCAGGAGCCTGCAGCAACTTCAGAAAGAAGGTGGGTGCCCTGTGGGACCTCTGCAAGCCAGTGGAAAGCAGGTGATTGCTTCCCCCTTCTGGGGCAACTCTTATATTCTGCCCTAGGATGTAGAGAAAGTCCTTCAGGCCCCAGTGGAGTCCTGGGGGAATTGCTGACTGACCAAAGTTGGCTGCAGACAAGAAGGAAGGGTCCAGAGATAGGAATTCAGGAGGACAGTGGACTAATGGAGCCCAGGCTGCTCCCAGCGGCAGGGAATTTCATGAGGAAGAAGATTTCCACCACCCTTTCTGGAAAAGGGGACCTAAAAAGGGGAGTTGGACATGAGAACATCTTTGGGTGTAAAACAGAGGGTGGATACAGAGCAAGGCCAGCCTCAAGGAGAGAGCAGAGGCACCACACAGCTTACCTCAGGCCCACAGAGGCAGGGAGCAAGGAGGGGTCCCTCCAAACCCCTTCATGCACAAGGCTCCTACCTGGGTGAGCAAAGACCAGCTGCAGACTGAGGCACACTTTCAGCAGACTGGATTTCCTGGGCCCCTTCTCCTAGCCCCGAGGACCCTGTTGTCAAGGACCATGCACTAACAAATAATTCTAAATGTGTGCTCCAGCTGGCTGAGCATCTGGCTGCTGTGTGTTTTTCCTTGCAGTATGCTGTGAGCAAGATGAAGGACAATACCAAGGCCCAGACTTGATCAAGGGCACTGCTTGAGAAAGCATGAGTGCTCTGAGGCCATCCATACCCACCTCTCATGTCTACTAATGGTCTGGTACCAGCCAAAGGAAACATACTTAGGTATGAGGGTGAGTCAGAATAGCTACAGGTAGAATGAAGGAAAGGAAGGCATGGGCTTATACTCACATAGAACTCTTTCAAGAAGTTGGGGAAGATTTTCTGGAAGAAAGGATTACACTGGGTCTTCAAGTCTTACTTGGGCATGATATATAGACAGATTGATTGCTTTGTCTTGTACTGTTTTCAGAGTCTGAAGGAGCAAGACTTGGAAAGTCATCCCTATCTGTGTCCCTGAGTTCTCACTCCTCAGAAGTTCCAGCAGTTCTTGGGCAGAAGAGAAGTGGAAGAAACCTTGGCAATCAGAAACTGGAAGAGGCTTTGCTTTTTATGTTTTTTGAGACAAGGTCTCACTATGCAGTCCAGGCTAGCCTCAGAGTTGCTACATAGCTTGTGTGGGCCTTAAGCTCAGGATCTTCCTGCCTTAGCCCTCCAGTTGCTAAGATTTTAGGAGTTAGCCACCATGCCCGGCTGAGGCTTTGTGGCTGATTAGGCCCCATGACATGTGTTTGTGACCGTGGAAGGGCAGATGGGGCAAAGCTGCCTGGATGTTCAAGGGATGACACTGCACAGGGTGGGGCAGAGGAGCTAGGGAGGAAGTCAACATTTCCAAGACAGAGGAGGCATTCCTTTATCTACTTCTCCCTGTGTATGACTTCTTGGCAAGTGGGCAAAAGTTCCTGGCTCAGGATGATGCTCTGGTGGCAGAGAGCAGAGCAATGAGGCCAGTGTTTCCCTCATGAAATGCCCAGTGGGGCTGCCCTTGACAGTGCCCATCATTTCATGGGGGAGAGGGGGAAGTTGAGGCTCCTGCTAGCTGGGGTGCTGTAATGTGGAGGGGTGCTGGCTATGAGGAGTGGAGACTGCTCAGTCCCCTTTTACCACGAAAGGCAGATCACTGCCTTCCTCTGAGGAAGAAAGAATGTGGTGTCCTATGAATGCCACTGCAGGTGGAAAGCCAGTGGAAAGCAGGTAGTTGCTTCCCCCTGTTACGGGCAACTCTTTCCTTCTGCTCTGGGAACTAGAGAGAGGCCTTCAGGTCCCAGTGAGGCCCCACTGCCTTCCTCAGAAGAGACTGAGAGGCTTTCACGGCTTAACCAACATGTGTCAAGAATGTCCAGATCACACACAGTGGGACCATACCACATCATGACCTTCAATTCAGACTTCTTCTAAATGACCTCAGGTTTCCCCTGACACTACTTCAGGTTGACAGCTGGGGCTGGCCTGGAGTAATACACACAAGAACTACACCTCTCATGATGAGCACTATTCTAAACACCCCTGTGATTCACCTATTTCCACCTGTCGCACGACTCCAGCCAAGTAAGTCTGGCTATCACTGAGGAACAGTGAAGGGATAGTTGGCCTCAAATACATAATGCACAGTTGGAGTTGAAGTTGAGCTCAGGTGGCCCTGGTCCCAAGGCTGTTTCTCCACTGTGGTGTCTCTTCCCCTCAACAGATAGCTTGGATCTCAACTTCCTGCTTACATGAGAGTGTGTGTAAGAGGCAATGCACATGGAAAAGAGAAAAACTGGGGAAGATCTAGTCCCCAGTCCAAGTCCTTGAGCTACAAGGACTCCACACTGCCCATGAGAAGTTGTAGAAAACAGCTCCTGGCAGTTAATTTTAGACCTAAGGATATCTGTCAATTTTTTGCCCTCCAGACTATGTCCTCATCCATCTACTCATTCATTTGTCAAACACTACCATGTGCCCAGCTCTGTGCTAAGAATGTGGGTCACACAGTAATGTGTGAGGGTCCATTTGTAGGGCAAGGCTGATAGTTGCACAGATTATCTGCCTACCTATGTATCCATCCCTTTCTCTCTCTCTCTCTCTTTCTCTCTTTCTCTCTCTCTCTCTCTCTCTCTCTCTCTCTCTCTCTCTCCAGCCATCTGCCTATCCTAGCATCTACCTATCAACCTATGTGGCACAGGGATGGTATTTAGCTGGCCCAGGGGAGAGAGCACCCTGAGGAGAACTGTAGCAGTGATGAAGACAGTGCACTTTAGTGCTATCAGTCTTGTAGGAGTAAAGGGAGTAGCTAGGTGCAGGCAGAGGCTGTAGGCAACGCTAGAGGAGCTGGAGAGACAGAGATGTCAGCCAAACCATCAGAACTGGGGCTTCTTCCCAGCTGCCATGTGGTGAGCAGGGTATGAGGAAAGATGGAGGAAGCTGCAGAGCTGGCTGTGGCTAAGCCATTAGCAAGTCCTGAAGGACATCTTAGAACTTGCTCCTCAAGGTCCACACTGGCTCTCCCCACTGTTGTTAGAGGTGAGTCTTGGTGATTTCCTTGGAGCCGGTCTCCTGCCCACTGGGTTCTGCAAATGGCCCTGTTGAAGGCCCTGCTAGTACCTGTCCTTCACGCAAGAGCACAAGATCTTTTTGCTGGGAGACTAGAAGGCCATCTGTGAGCCCCGAGGTGTGGAGCATTTAGGCAGGAAGATGCCAGACTGCTAGGTGACCACCTGTCTGGTTGGAAAGAGACTACGCAGGTATAGTACAGGTTTGGTATCAATTTGTCACTGGTTATCCTTTAGGCTCCTCTAGAACCCTTAATTCTGTAGTCCACAGTGGTGGCTTGTGCTCAGCCAGCGTAGAGAGGGAGTAATCTTCCAGCACTCCACTGCTGTGAGGAAGTGTTCTGTCACCACAGCGTATTGTCATCAGAAGTAGCTAAGGGACAAGAAGGGGAGAAAAACAGGGTTTCTTTTTGGGTCATTTGCTACTTCCAGAGAGAAGAGTCAGACTTAAAATTCAGTGTCCTTATAAAAATATTCTTAGCAGGAGACTCTGTGAATGGTTCTTTGAAACTGCAGAGGAGGGGTTCTGAAGCAAGACGGAGGACAGAGAGAAGGGAAAGAGGAAAGAGGAAAGGAGGAAAGGGGAGGAAGGGCCTTCCTGGGTACCAGACAGTCTAACTTTTCTAGGTTCCACCCCAGAGTATATAAAAGAATTAAAATGCACCCATATCCCACATTAAATGGAATTACTTTGCTATAAAATACTTGGAAAGAACTTTTATAATTTTGCTTTTGAAATTATTTGGCTGAAGTTTACTCACTTAGTTTACGATTGGCTCTGAGTTCCCAGCCATCATCCTACTCAGGAATTTGTACATGGCAAGAAAATCTTAGGTACAAATTGTTTTCAAATGGAAGGGAATTCTCAAGGGTAAGCAATTTAACAATTAATGAAGTTAGAATGTATTCATGAAATATTTATTATTTCCAACTTTGCTTTTTTGTATTTCTGGAGCAAATTCAGTGTCCCCAGGTCACAACATTTTGTTGAGTAAAGAGCTCATGGGTCTTAAACACTGTGAAGGGTTTACAGTAAAACTGTCCAGGGGAGGAGGGCGAGGAGACCGAGCCTCCAGACAGGGAACTTGTGTGGTGGCGGGCAGGCCAGGCCTCTCCCTGTGACAATCTTTCCTCCGGCTGCCCTGTGCAGAGCCGAGCACTGGATTGTGTAAGGACCAAGATAGGAAAGGGGGAAGGGCTGTTCTGTGGCCGCAGCCAGGGGTCCCCAAGGGCTGCTTTGAGAAGACTTGAGTCAACACGGATCAACCTGTCACTCTCATTGCAGGTCGGAGGCTCTGAGAACCTCATCTGAGGCTGCTCTGGCCTGGCCATAGGGAGCCTGCACTTTGTAACTTGGATTCATTGTAACTGCCCTGAGGGGACAAGGGAGGGAAATTGAAAGCCACTCGATGGACTCCTGTGTTCAGTCACTACAGAGGTTTTATGATCTGAGAGGTGAACCAAGGAGCAGCCACAGACTATTTAACCTTGATACTAACATACTGAACGAAAGTGCAGACCGCTTGTGTTTGGATTTTAAAATATTTTTTCAACAAAAAAGAAAAATAAAACTCAGAGCTCATGTCAGGTAATAGGACTGGGATTCTGCAAGCCTTCCAGGCAGATCTGAAGTGGTCCCTGGTCTCCCAACAGCTCTGCAGAGGCAACCCCATCTCAGACAGGGAGCCTATCCCAAGGGCCTGAAAATGGAGCCTGGAAGCCTTGCTGTTGGCTGCTGTCCCTGACACCCACCCACCCACCCACAGCAGGATGATGGGGGCTCCCTCTGTTAGAGTGTGGCTGGCAAAGTCACATTAGCAAATGAGGTGTTGTGATTAATGGAGTCTCTTCTACGTATCAGGATGATATATGGGCTGCGGGAAGTGGGCCTGACCACAGGGTGGGGGGCCATGCTGAGACCACGCCCAGCAGAGCCCTGTCAGGCTGGGACTGTGGACTAACATGTGATAGAGACGTATTACATGTCGAATGAATGGCCTGTTGATGAACACCTCAATATAAAGTCAGCACCATGTTGAGGAGGCAACTGGAGGGCTGGATGTAGTCAACTGTTTTCTGAAGCACTGGAATATGACAAGCAAGACCTCTGCTTTGAAGTACCTGGCAGTTCTCTGAAGCACTCTGTCATTCTACAAGGTCCCTCCACAGGTGCCCTCCTCCACACAGCCTCCCCTACTGGCCCTGTGTTTAGGAAAAGAAATGTTGTAAGTTAACTACTCAATTTCCATGGCATCCTTCAACTGGAGTTGGTCACTGGTAGGCTTGTGATTTTCCTCCGTGTGGCCTTCTCATCACAGAGCACTTCAGAGGCCCTTTCCATACAGCCCATGGACAAGTGGATTGGCAAAGGCACATCACCTTCTGAAATGCTCTCGCTGGAATGTGCTTCCCATACACCAGTGGTGAGAAGGAGTCACAAAGCACAACAGCACATCTGGACGGAAAAGAGACCAGGGACAGGCAATTTCCAGAAGACAACCCTCTGTTCTACAAGGAAATGGTAGACAATGAGTCATCTTGGCACCTGTGTATCTCCCTGCCAACCTCTTCGTCATTACGCAAGGAGGTGACACTTGTATGATGCCGTGTACCACTTACTGCTCTTGTGCACTGCAGATGTAAAATATGCAATTCTTACCACAACCTGTGAATAGGTATCATTCTATTTCATTAATTCTAAGATGTACCTTTTTTTTTTTTTTTTTTTTTTTTTAGGTTTTTTGACACAGGATCTCGCTTTGTGGTTCAGGCTGGCCCTGAGCTCAGCCTCAAACTCACATCACAGCAATCCTCCTGCCTCTGCCTCCCGAGTGCTGGGATTACAGGCGTGAGCCACGACGCCCGGCACTGTGGTATGTGGTACTGGTTGCTGCTGGGCTTGAGTCTCCACACCCAGTATGGTATGTAGTTACCAAAGATCGAACCCGGGTCCTTGCACTTGCAAGACAGGCACTGGAACCACTGAGCCAAATGCCCAGCCCTAAGATGTACCTTTTTGAAAGAAAAATTCCCCTTGACTTCTTTGAAACCAGGACAAAGGCAACATTACCTTGCACTTTCTGTAAGATAGGCAGCATTCATAGTGGTTGTGTAAAAAAATCTTCCTCTGAAACTTTGTGGATAAAGACAAAGAAAACTCTAGTATACAGATTTGGAAACTGATACCAAAGAGGTAACTTGCCCCAAATCATATAGCCAGTGAGTAAAGGAGTTAAACAAAGGTTGCATCCTGATATTTCCCTACTCTCTATTTCCAACAGATTGCAAGACTTCTGGAAACCAGCCATTTTAAGAACTTTTCTCTCCAAATCTCTCGTTGGAGCCTGAGAAGGCCACTTGCCTTTGCAAAGGGTACAGAGGAAACATTTCTCTAAATCCAATATCAAGGATCTCAAATTGGCAGAAGTTAGCTTCTGGCCAGTGAAATAGAACTCTAATTTTAAGGACATCTACTGCAGCCAAGACGCTTGCTACATTCTTGCCTGCTGATAACTTAATCTGTGAAAAAAGCAACAAGTGGAACTGTCAGGATGTACTGAATCCTGATCAACTGAGAAGCATGTGGCTGTAAAGTGAAAGTGATAAGAACCTGAGGAAAAGGAGAAGTTTATCATCCTGGCATTGACAATGTCACAGGAAGGGAGAGGCAGAAAAGCCAGTTGTGTAGGTTAGACCTTGAGAGAACAGATTGTTTTCAAATGGAGAAAATATAATGGCCCCAAGAAGATGACTCAAAGAGCTATGTGGTCCCATTAAAAAGTCAAAGAAGAAAACCAAAACTATGCCATCAGCAAGAATAAACAAAAACCAAAGTGATGAAAGGAGACAGATTCAGCACACAGCCAGAACAAAAATAATATCCCTTGGAATATTAACACAAAAGTCTTCAGATCAGATGGTCTCAAAACGCAAATGGCCAGTGGTATTAGAATGTGTAAGACATACAAAAGGAAGGTGATGAGGAAGGTGGTCAAGCCCCTGCCTTCTAAAAACATTCCCATCTTCCTTGAAGAGGGAGAGAGTGTCCCTGGAAATGGTCTGCCACAGGGGGAAGAACCTGCCCCAGGAGAGGCTCAGTGGAGTCTCCAAGGGAGGGCACAGTAGGATGGGCAGGTGTTTTTGGAACTCAGGCTATGGGAGAAGTGGTCAATGACTCTTACTTGAAAGGAAAAGATGGGAGCCAAAGATGGATGAAGTTTCTCTTGATTTTCAACAACATAGATATGGAAGTCAGGCGTGGTACAACTGAGGTAAATTTCCAGTACTCAGCTTAGATTTTGGGAGCCAGAGACAGGGAAGCCGGTCTCCATTACAGAAGAGCGTAAGTTTTTGTAGTGATAAATGATTAGAGGGCTGTATCAGACCCATCTTGCACCATTCACAGGATTTTCACAGCCCACCTGCCTCCTAATGCAGGAACAACAGCCTAAGCCATGTATTCAGGGCACCATGTAATGACACCTGCTTCAAGGCTGCATGGTGGCCTCCCCATCCTACCTCATGAGGCTTTTCTGAGAGTGTCAGAGTAGAGGCTCCCCAAGAATCTCCTAGAAGCCTTTCTTTACATAACCCTGAAACTAATGCTCCCCACTGTAGCCCATTGACAAGCAGTCCTGACATTTATTTCATGTGGCCCTTGGAACTCAACAGTCACTTGTACTGGAGGCCAGCTCCTGCCTTCCACCCCACTTCATTCCCTGTCTCTCTCTCCAGCTCCTTGGACCTACTCTTCAACAAGATGCTTTGACTTAACCTGCTTCTCAAAGGCTACTTTCTGTAGAGTTATAGAAAGCTTAAAAAAAAAATAGAGAGGATGGGGCCCAGGATTTAGCTCAGTCATTCTGGCATCGCCCTTGCAAGCACAAGGTCCTGAGTTCGATCTGCAGGAACCACATACAACAATGCCAGGTGTGGTAACTCATGCTCACCAGCAATCAGTACCACATACCAGAGCCCCGGGCCTGGTGGATCACGCCTATAATCCCAGCACTCAGGAGGCAGAGGCAGGTGGACTGCTGTAAGTTTGAGGCTTGTCTGGACTACATAGTGAGCTCAGGGTCAGCCTGAACTACAAAGCAAGATCCTGTCTCAGAAAAAAAAAAAAGGATAAATCAACCATAACCTTGTCTCCTTCACTTAAGGCCTATATTGCTTGAATCTTCCTCAGAGATGCATATTAGTTTATACTTTTGCTCTTGAGGAGAGCAAAAGTATAAAATAATTCTAATATATAAGTATAAAATAATTTTAATTATAAAATAATTCAAAAGTATAGCATAATTATGCTTACTGAGTTTACATTATATCTAAATTTATCCTTCTGTTGCACCATTTAAGTCTTCCTTCTTACTTCTCCTTCTTCTCTTCTTTTTCTTTTTCTCCTTCTCCCTCTTCTTATTACTCCTCCTCCCTCTTCTCGACTTCTCCTCCTCCCTACTCCTCTTCCTCCTTTTTTTCTGGCTTTTAGTTATTTGCTTGCCTGCTATTGAATGGTGAGGATGTATCATAGTTAACTATGCCATTTCCAAGCCACTGGGTTCTTAGTTAACAGTGCTGTGGGATTACTAGGTCTAAGGATTTGAACATCTTTATGATTCTTGGTAGATATTGATAAAATAAAGAAATGTCTCTGACAACCTAGGAAAGAATGTGATATTTCTTCAGAGTCAGGATTGCTTTACAAAGAGTAAATGTACCTGAGGGTGTGGGGGCCAGAAACCAAGGAAGTTATTCCCATGTATTTTGTTGTTTCCACCTGTGACAATGTTTCTGCATATTCTGTGGGAAAAATGGATGAGAACACAGACAGAAGCTTAGAGGGCTAAATTACCATTCTCCATTTACAATGGTGAAAGCACTGATAGTCACATGCAAGGAGGTGCCTCCTGCCCTTCCTTGTTCAGTATTTTTGTCATGAAAATGCATGAAGATGCAGAACTCTTTTGTGGCACAATTGGGGATGAAGCAACTCTAAAGGAGATGAACAATACACTGAGTTAAAAGACGTCAGATCTGAGTAGATCTTGAGGACTTGAAGGATGGACTATAATTCAATAGGATGCAACGTTACATAAAGCTTTTAGTTCAAAAAATCAACTGCATATGGACAGGATGGGGAAGCCCTGCCTTACTTAATAGCTGTTCATGTGAAACAGACCCAGAGACTACAGTTGACCTCAAGCTCAATATGAATCATCTGTGTGGGGTAGCTGCCAAGGAGACTAATATAATCTTGGGCCATGTTAAGAGAAGCAGAATATTGAGACCCGGGGAGGGGGTGTTCCCATTAGGCTCTGATTAATCAGACCACACTGGGAACATTGGGTCTAGTTCGAATCAGTCTCTCAGTGGAACATCGACAGACGTATGCTTTTGTGAAGGAGTTCTTGAAGGCCTCCTGTCTGCCTCACCCCATACTTCATGTGGAGAACACTGAGATGAATGAGAGGTGCTCCTGGCACAGGGAAGCATAGCCTAGTGAAAATAAAATGGTGCTGTATTTCACATAATGATTAATAATTGAGGACAATACTTATAAAGCATGTAATTTCTGCTTGCTTTGCTTAGCATTGTTTAAACATTCTCAGGTATCTCACAGCTACTACCCTACCCCCACAGAGACACACGCACACACTGTTGCTGTCTTCCCTTGAGGTAGAAGATTGCTCTAGGTCCCTCTCCTCTCTGTCCTCCCAAGCCAGTCTCCTGTATTTCATATCTGGATTCCCTTCACCCAGTTGTTTAGGTTCAACTTTCAGGTTGTAGATTCTCCTCACCCCACTTTTGAGCTGCATCACCCTCAGAGTTCCAGGGTGTGTTTTCTGTATGTGATAGGTGTGCACCCAAGTTTTGACAGTGCCTTCCAGTATGTAGAGCCTAGAAAACTTAAATTACATTTTTCAAACTTCCCTATAGCCACACATCTGGGAGCAAATTAGCTTTTACTAGTTGGACGTGAGATGTGGAAGGTGGAATTGCAGCAGGAGCCTTTTTCCCACTACATTAATCCTTGGGTTGGGCAAGCAAAGTCCCAGTGTATAGTGGCCTGAGTAACACAGTCCCCACATCAGAGGGAAGGCTGGGGCTACTGGTGCCTGTTCCCACACTTGGGGACCTAGGCTGTTCAGGAAACCATCATTTGCAGCACTGTATTCATGATGACAAGGGAAAGAGAGAATTCAGAAAATTACAAAGCTGATCTTAAAACTTCATCTAGGGAATGAGATGCATTTCACTGAGTCACATAATCACTTACCTCCAAGGGGATAGAGAAGCCTAATTGTACCATGTGCCTGGGAAATATGTGGCGAAGTACCCTGATGACCACTGGACCAGTCATCAGCTTCCTGCATGTCCCTGGGGTGGGGGCAACTACTGGATTGCAGCCCCGCAGCCACTTCCTGACTCAGCATCTTGATTGAGGCAGAAGTGCAAGCTCCTCTGGCTATGGTTAGGAAGAGTTTCCCAAAAGGTCAGACCAGATCCTGATCCTCCAACCCCTCCAGTGATTTTGCAAATTAGCTAATTACTTGTTCTGAATTCCTTTCCACTTAGCAGAGTTCAATGTCTTCTGTTTCCTGAGTCTGAAGCCTGATAGAGACATCTTCCCTTTATGCCCTAATGTGGTCTCCAGGAACCGTCGCCTTCAGCTCTGACTGATTCTTCCCTCAGCACAGTGCTGTGGTGAAGGGAGGCATTATCTTTTCTTTATTTACTAAGGGGGAAAAAGTGAAGCCTAAAGAATTCTATTGGCTGATACAAGTTCACAAAATCAGAAAGTCCTAGAACTGGGTCGTGACCCCAGCTCTCCTAAACAGCTTGTAATCGACTCACTCTACTAAACTACAAACCATATCCAAAGAAGCCCATGTCAAAGACAGGATCAGGGCGGCCTGTGCACATCATCCCACAAGGAAGACAGCGTGGGGAGAATGGTACAGAAAGGAGTTAACTCAAAGGGACACTAAAGCAGATGGCATTTTCCAAAAAGCAGCCACCTAGCAACATCTCTTGTCCAAGGTACTCTTTCTTAACTTTGTCATTCCTCCATCAGGGAGCAGAAGGCCTTGGTGAGACTCTTGCAGAGGAGAAGGCAAGGACGGTGACACTATGTGACTGCTGAGGGTGGGTCGTCAAAGTCTATAGGGACTCTTTAGGCTGCCTGGAAATGCTCGCCCTAGAACCTTCCCATTGCACTATAAAGGAGTCCAGCATGTACATAATAGGGGCCACCAATGAGTTTCACTTTAGGAACGTGGTGTAGTCCCAGCCAACAGCAAGCATCAACTGTTAGACAAGTGGAGTAGGTAGAACTTCAGTCCTGGCCTTGATCCAATCCAACTAATTTTGGGCAGAGCAGTGACTAGTTGTCTCCTATGAGTTCTGCCAAAGTGTCAGATTTGGGAACAAAGTAAACGTCATTTTTGCATTTGGTAAGTTTTTTTGCACAGCAATAGATTACCAGGACAGTTGTCTCCACTCTAAACAAAGGCCATTTATTCATTCTATTTTGGGAACTTCTACAGAACAGCTGCCTGAAAGTTTAGAGGTGACTGAGACACCATCGTGCCATGCAGAAGGACAAGACTATGTTTGTGAAATAGGTAATGATGCTAGCACGTCTTCATGATGGCTACAAATAGACCTAGAGGTACGACGTGGTAAGGTCATGTGACTGGGCAGTCAGAATGTTGCAAAATAATATCTGTTCTGGTCTCTTCCAATGAACAGGAATCCTGTGAGAAGGGCCAGAAGGTGCCATACCAGCAGAGGGGATGGCAAGTATAAGAGATGGCAGTGTGACTGAGGACACTCCCAGAGGAGTGGGTGATGTTCAGTGGACTACAGAGAATGGACTGGGGTGGGGACAGCAGTCAGGAGGAATTAGGAGATGGCCGTGACCATCTCAGTAGGTCCAAGTGACTGAAGTGACTTTGCAAGGAGAATCAACGTAGTTGGTGACCATCTAGATAAGAGAAATGAGGAAGATGGGAACAGAGACTATAGAATTTTAAACAAAAGAAACTGATTTGTGAGATGAGCTGTGGAAGAAGAGTGGTTGGGAAGGAGTGGATGAGCTTGTTTTTGGATTGATTGATGATGAAGTTTGCATTATTTAGGATGATTTGAGCTACAGGTAACAGAAAACCTAATGAAAAGTGAATTCAAATAATGGCTTGTGTTATTTTATATAATGATAATCCAAGAGATCTAGAGTTAGTTTGTTGGTTCAATCTGATAATCAATGATGAAATATTTTTCCACACTTTTATCTGCATAACTCAGCACAGTTTATTCCTCATAATCACAAAGTGGCTGCTGGAGATCCAGGCTGTAACTCTAAAATCTACACTCTAACTAAAGATGGCAAGAGTTTCTATTCTTGCTCCTATTTTAATTGGGAGGAGAACTTTCTCAGAACCCCTAGGTCTATTGCTCAAGATAAAGTCACACCCTAGCCCAAAGGACAGCTGGGAGAACAGCTTTGTGGTCATTGTGGTCCTTGTGTGGAAGTATGTTTTAACCAAAAGAAAAAGGTCTAATGAGATAAGATTAGGAGGGAAGCTTAAACAGGGTCTCCTGTGAACTGTTCAGGTAGAGATGTTAAACACCAAGTCACCTATGGAAATCTGACAGTCAGGAGAGCATTCTGGGCTAGAGATGTTAAACAAATACTTGTTGGATGCTATGCTAAGATCTTTGCATAATTATCTCATTTATACTTCTAACATCCTAGTTCAAGGATGGCGAACCTTTTAGAGATGAGTGTCTAAATTGCAACCCAAAGCATGTTTATTTATTACAAGGTGCCTACACTGCAATTAAATCTGAGGTTTTAATTTACAAAAAAACAACCCACATGTTAACATTTTTGTCTTTAAAAAATTACATGCAAACTATAGCTTCACCACAAAACCCCTAGAGGAATTTGAATTTGCAGCAACTGAAGGCTCTATGCTTCTTTGAGGCCAGGCACTATGAATTTGCTCCTCTATGTGAGGAACCCAGAACTGCCCTAGGCTCTCCTCATCTTCCCTGGACAGGTGAGTAAGAATGTTGTCATGTGTTTCTGTCCTCAATTTGGAAACCAGATCCTGATGCAGAAAAATTTTAAAGGCAGGAAAACAGGAGTCTGAGTCAGAGTTAGGTGTTTGTGAGAACAGCTCAGCCCCAGGTACAGGGGCTGGAGGGGAGGCCTGGAGTGCAGATGCACCGTGTGCTTCGCCATGGATCTGAGTCAGAACAGTAGCTGAGGTGCTGGACCCAGGGAAAGCTGAGGCTGAAGAAGGGGAGGAGAGAGTTGAGGTCCTTCTTGCCTGGTGATGAGCTCAGCCAAGGCAGTGAGTGGGACTTCTTACAGCCTGGGATCTGCCTCTGCACTCCAGTGGCTAATAAAGGGCATTTGCTGCCTCACCTATTGTCAGGAAGAGATTAGAGGACACCAAAAAGCTTTCACCATGAGCTTTGAAAGCTTCGGTGGATGATAACTGCAGAATATTACCTAAGGAAGTAGCTGTTAAGGAAGCATGACTTCAAAATGGTTTTGAATTAGTTTGAACTCTGTTATAGGATTCTTCTTTTAGGGTATCTACCTTTTCTGCACTGACAGGTTCCCCTAGCCTCTTCTTCCCCATCTGGAAAATGGGCAGAAACCACGAGGCCTTCCTAAGTGATCGCCAGTTGGCGCCTTTGCTGTCCCACTACCTCCCGGTAACCCCCATGGAGGCTGAAGAGCATCCAGCAGAGCCCTTCAGACTGGATCATTTTGTCCACCAGAGCTTTGGAAGTTTTTGTTCTGTAGCCACTGCTGTTGCCCACTATATGTGCTGAGCCTCAGAAGGAGGTGACAGCCTGATTGTTGGGGTCTGTGACCTCTCAAAGGTCATGGAGGTGAAGGACACTGGGGGTAGGCTGAGGAGTGAGAGACTGTCCTATAAGGACAAGCGCAGGCCCAGCCCACCTCCCTGAGTGAGGCCATGAGGTTTTGTGTGGTCCTAGCAAAAATGCGTAGAGCTTCTGTTTCCACCTGTGGGAAGTGGAACACACCTGTCTCCCAGAGCCTTTCAGGGGAAGGACTGTGTTGTGCCCCTACACAGCAGCTACTCACAGTGCAGCTAGCAGCAGGTGTACCTGCATGCTGGAGGGTGTCCCATCTGGGGACAAGGAGGGGAAGGGCATCTCATCTGGGGACAAGGAGGCAGGGTGTGATCAGTAGGGCAGGCTGGGGCAGAGGACAGCACCGTAGCTGCTTTGGCACTGACCGGCTCTTCCCCACATGCTGTTTGGCCTTGGAAAGCTGCCACCACACTGGCCTCGGCTCCCTCCCCAGCTGTTCTTCATGCCCAGATAAATTATTTCTGCCTCAGCCGCCTCTGCCTCCCTGGTCGCCTTCCGGTCACAACACCTTGACTGCACAGTAAACGCACACTCTATCTTTTTCCATCAAGTCTTTGGCTGCCTGCCGGCCTCAGGCTCACCCCCCTCCATCCCAGCCTGCCAGACGTGCCTGGGCTGTTCACAGCTGCTCCCTTGACCAAAATCAAAGCCCTCTCTGTCATGGGATTGCCTGCTTGTCTCCCTCCCTCTCCCTTCCGTAGCTGCCCCTGCCTCCGCCTTCATTTCAGGGCAGAGATTGAGAGAGTCCCTAGGCTACATTTCAGCTATAATTTTTTCTTCCTTTCCCATTTCCTAGCAGTCTGTAGTCTCGGCCTTTGCATCTCTATACAAGATGCTTCTCTTGTCTGCAGGCTCGCAGTACCTTGGTTCTCAGATTCATGGGCTCATCTGCCCAGAAAATACCTAGGACGTTGTGCTCTGGGGTCCTCCTGACTGAGAGGAGATAGTCTGACAACTCTCCCATCCAGGTGAGAGGCCTCGCCCTTCCCAGGCCTCACGTTCCTTCTAGGGTTGCACCCAGTCTCATCTTTCCAAGAAGAGAGTGCCCTCTGTCCCTCCTGGCCCCATCCAAATTCCCTGGAGAGTTGAAGTTTCTACCATCATCCTCCAAGAAGAAGGCTTCTGTTCTCTCCTGAGCTCCAAGGATGCCATTGGCTTTGCATTTGAAAGAGGCAGGAGTCTTGCTGTCCTGTTTAGGAATTAGGAGGTTCAGCCTCTCCGAGCTTCCTTGTTCTTGGCATCAGAACACGGCTCTGACTTTCCTGGTGGTAAGCAAGGATCCCTGAGTCTTTCTGTTCTAATGACCTAGTTCATTCGGCCCAAATGGATACTCACAGATGTTTCCCTCTCTGTCACAGGCACATACTACCTTTAGCCCAGCACGCCAGGAAAAGACAGAAGAATCATCACATCTGCTTCCTCTGCTGGCAACATTTTCAACAATCTTAAGATAATTTGACACAGTGATCATTCAGACCACAGTGAAAAGCCTTCCCGGGGGAGGGGGAGAATGTGAAAAGACATCCCTCTGCTCAGAACGCAGTGGAAACCTCACACTGGGCCAGAGGGGCCTGGTGAGGCTGCATCCCAGACATACAGGTTTCTGGCAGCACCCCCAGGGCCCATATGTGAACCCCCTAATGTGAGCTGTGAAACCAGACTGATCTTGTGCCTGCACACCAAGCCTTCCAGAGCGCACCTGCGTTCTACTGAGGTTGAGCTGCTGCATCTCAGATCCCTTCTCCATGGCCCAGCAGATTTGTCCACCATTCATTGCCATCTCGGACCCTACAGTTCCCAGTCTTTCAGTGGATTTCATGGGGCTAAGGACAACCAGAAAAGGGGCTGAGAAATCATTCTTGCCATCCTCTCTTTTTGCTGGAGGAATATAATGGAGCCCCAAGGTAGTGGTTGGTAAAGAGTAGCAGAGATTTACTGAGCATTTACTCTCTCAGGTCTTGACCTGAGCATTTCACAAGTGCTATCTCATTTCAAACTCAGATGAATCCTCCAGAAAAGTATTATTATTATTCCTGTTTTATAAA
Source organism: Petromus typicus (assembly GCA_004026965.1). Classification (NCBI taxonomy): domain Eukaryota; kingdom Metazoa; phylum Chordata; class Mammalia; order Rodentia; family Petromuridae; genus Petromus; species Petromus typicus. Next base: position 50,878 of record PVIR01005290.1, read on the forward strand.
GAAGAAAACTAAATTGTGGTGACAGTAATGACTTGCTCCAGAACATGCAGCTACTGTATTTAGGACCAAGATTCTAACTCATGCAAATCTGATTTTAAAGCCCAGTGCCTTAAACCACCAGCTGTGTGCCTCCACTGTAGAATGTGGACTTGAGAACAGTTTGTTCAAAGTCACTCAACAAATTTAGGATCCAGCTGACCCTAGACTCCAGACTGCTATCACTTGCTGCTGGTCCTCAAGAATGAGGTTCTTGGTGAGCAACTTGTGGGATGAAGGCCTCCTGGTGTCTTGCACCCTGGTCCCTTCCATCTGAGGCCCTCAATCGGTCCCAGTCTGGGAGAATTCCCGAGTTGGGAGAGACCTGATGGCATATCTTCCTGAATTTTTTACTGCAACTTGCACAGGGTCACAGATGAACTGGGAGCACAGACTAACTCCAAGACCATCTCCTCTCCACTCTGGCTCCACCTCTGGCCCCTACCTTGATGAACCAATATTTTCCAGGGCCATGTCAGCTCCAAGAATATTTTGGTGGTCAAGACTTGGTGGCAAGTCCCAACAAGTCTCTCTGAGGGGTTAAGATTAGCACAGGCACCTCAGTATGACTCACAGAGGTGGCTGGGGTCAAGCCAGCCTGGTTCTTGTTACCATGCTTCTCTGATTCACCAGTGGAAAAAGATCAATCCAAGACCATTCTCCAGCTGCCAACCTCCTCCCTCATCTAACTGCCTGGGCTCTAGCATGGAGACTGGGCTGTCCCACTTCTCAGCTTCAGTGGCTGAGCAGCCATTGAGACTTAAGCATTCTCTTAAATAAGTGAGGTCCACTTATGCTCCTTAAATCTTCTTTCACTTTATCCACTCCCCTAAACATCTAGCCAGGAGGCTCATACCCATCTCCTCAGCTTCAGGGGAAAAGCCTCAGTGCAGCAGATGGCCCTGTCTATACCTTGCTATGATGTCAGGAACTCCAACGAATCCTTTAAGGTGTGATGATTCATGCTAAGTGTAAGGATACAAAATTTATATGTAAACCGTCACTGTCACAATTGTGTAGTCAATTTTATGTCAATGAATCAGGTGTGCATGTGTATGTGGAGAGATCAGAGATCTGGGGCTGTTGCTGGGCCCGGATAGCACACAGGAACCCCAGGGCCTTGCTTTCAGAAATCCTCAGTCAGCGCTCACTGAACTCACTCTTCCTTCTGTCAGAGAGGGCTGAATACTTGGTGACCAGCAAGTCTTTCCACTCTTCATGCCAGACTTTCCAGAGCCCTCCACTTTGCAAATGCAATGCCTCTTGGACATCGCTGCTCTTGCCATACACATCCTCAGCTTGAGTCTGCAGTAGATACTCATCACACTCCTGTGCTCCCTTTGTTGCCTACAGACCAAGAGCAAACGGGAAGCAAAGGGACAAAGGTACTCAAGGGAAGTTCCTGTGCCCCTGGGCTCTCTGATTTCAGGTGAAACCTTGTGATTTTTGACAGCAATCAATCAGTACACATCCCTTATCTTATCCAGGTGAAATCCAGCCTTGGATTTAGATTAATGTAACCATGACAGTTCCTTCTCCCCTTTTGTTGAAAATCATGACAGAGAAGTGGCCACCATGGAGCTAATGAGTCACGTATGGAATAAACCTTGTGGGGCAGGCCTGGGTATTTGCAATATGCTACTTGTAGGGATGGGTTAAATTGCTGTGTGAAAAGAATTGTGCTGGCCCAGGCCTGGGAAGGGCTTTGGGAAGGAAGAAAAAGCCTCCCCTGCAGAGTGAGCCTCCCATGAGATGCAGCCCAGAGGGCACATGAGGTAGGGCTGGGCAAAGAGAAATAGTTCCATTTCAGAAGCTGGATGGAGCTGAGCTGTAGATACAATCCTCAGGTCCACCCATGCTAAAACTCAAAGATTAATTTAATAGAACAATCAGAAAGTTAGAAAAAAGTGGGAGAGCAACCTCGGAGAGCTCTGCACCCTTCCAGGGCACAGCAAACAGGCACCAAAGTGGCAAAGGGGGGTGGACATGTAAGCCAAAGGTAGAGTGCTTTGCTTGAGGGCCTGGGCTCTTCTCTACCAAAAAACTCCCTGCTGCAACAACAACAGGATCAGAAAAGAAAGTAAAAATGTTCTCCCCTTTCTGGGAAAAGGTCTCATTCACACAAAATGATGCCAATGACAGTTGCTTGGGTTGAGCTAATAGGTGACAAACAGCTGTGCTTCAGATGGTGTCAAGAACAGGGAAAGCATGTGGGAGGGAGGGTGACCCAGGAGCCACAGTGAATGTGGAGGGGAAGGTAAGGTTCTGTGACATGTCAAGGCCAAACCACTCAAGGGACCTTCTTGCCTATGTGAAGTTAGTCTTTATAGCTACTGTCACAGAGTGCTGAGGACACTGAGTCCTCAGGGTGGGTGGCAAAGTCCATCTTTGTGTGAGGCTGCAGCCTACAAAAGCCAGGCTGAGACGGCTCCAGGCAAGTCATGAGCTGAGGAGGCTGTGGCCACACAGGAGGTGGGCTTGCGCCAGAGTAGGGGCCACCTGGCTCACCCCGAGCCCACAAGGCAGGTTTGGCTATCCTGCCCAAGGCCACCCCGTGTGTGGGGAGCACAGCTGTTCTGCCCCGTCAAGAAAGGTCCGGCACAGTCTGCATCCTTCCCGCTTCATTCCTGTTGTCCCCAGGGATCAGCACGGCCAGATCAGGTCTTCTAGTTGACCTCTCTCCACAAACAACATCCCCACCCTCACCATCAGTCTTGTTTACTTCTTTGCTTTTGCTTTAGACCCAGGCATTACAAGGCAGAAGTGTGAGGGGTGCTGCAAACAGCCCAGGAGAAGGCCCACCTTCCAGGCCTCTCAAAGTCATCATTTCTCTCTCTGTGGAGAAGCGCAGCAGGTGGACTTTGGGTAAATCTCCGCAAATCCATGTATCCCTGTCCCTATTTTTGGTTGGCTAGGACTAGGATAGGCAAGGACACTTACACCAGAGGCATACTTGAGATGGCCAAGACTTTGAGTGAGTTCCAGTGAGTTTTCCACAAGCTTCATGATCTCGCCCAGTTCAGGCATTCTCCCAGACTGGGGTTAAGCTCGGGCCCCAGAAAGAGGGACCTTGAGACAGCGGGAGGTCCTCAGACTGGTTACAACTGTTCCAGGAGTTGCTCACAGCTGAAGCAGACCCTTGAGATACCACCATCATATCTGTCACCTTCCAATGTCAACCTCCGGGGCCACTGCACAGTGGGGCCTCCTTGGCTACAAGCATAGCCCCAATAAAATTGTCCCTATATCAGGACACTTCTTCCTAATCCAGCTCTCTGTGTACCTGTCTAGACATGACTTCTCCAAGAAGCTGTCACATTGCCTGGCCACCAGATTTGCAAGGCAGTGACATCCTTCCATGCACCCTAGTCTCTCTTGTAGTCCTTATCACACTGTGCTGTCAGCACCAAGACCACCCCATGAACTGTTGCCTACCCGCTGTTGTGTGAACCCTGTGCAGGCTTCTAGGACTAGAGATCTTTTCCAACCCCACAGTTTACAAGAAAAGACAAATACTAAATGCTTGTTAGACAATAATGGCCTTATTCATGCCTGAGGGTGGCCTGCCAGCGACTGTTCCTTCAACTTTATCACCATCCTAATGACAGTCCCCAGTGCCTTTCTGAGGTACAGCCATATTGAAGTATAACTAAAATATAATATGACATCTACTCAATATACAGCTCAATCATGGCTAAAGTGATGTGTACTTTGTGACCTTTATGAGGATAATGTTCATATCTGTCACTTCCAAGAGCTTCCTCCTGCCTCCTTGGTAGTCCTTTCCTCCATTTCCTCCTAGCCCCACCCCTGTCCCCTCTTCTGCTTTCTATCCTTATAAATTAGCTTGTATTTTTTAGAACTTTTATACGAGTGGAATCATACACCATGTACTGTTTTGAGCCTGTTTTCTCTCACTCAGCATAATTATTTTGAGTTCCATCCAAGCTGTTGCATGAATGAGTAGTTCATTCCTTTTAATTGCTGACTAGCGCTCCATTGCAGGGACATACCAGAATGTGTTATCCAAGTGTGCTGATGGATATTTGACTTGTTTCCAGCTTGGGACTATTGCAGACAAAGTTGCTCAACATCTGTGTATGAGAGTTTGCACAATTTTGTGTGGACATAAGCTTTTATTACCCCGAGTGCCATCCTTATGTGATGAAAACATCCCGAGAGGGAAGGAGTGAGAAGGGTCACACACTGGACTGGCTGAACCTTCGGCAGGTTCCCAGGGTGGGGAAAGAATGGGTCAGGCTTCCTGGGAGACACCAGCTTTCACATAACCCATGCACCACAAAGAGGCCTCTGATGTCCCCAGTGTCTTCCCAGACACAAGGCTGCTCATGGAACAGGGTTTGGGAGGTGTCCTCACTCACCTCCTAATGAGAATGGAGTTGTATCTACTGGCACCATTCTATTCCCACTGGGCAGCAGCCAGCGACTTTCTTCCCTCCCCACTATCATTCCTAACTGTACACACACACACACACACACACACCCCACACTGTCCTCCGCAGCAGTGGGTAGGATTCATGAGACTGAGACCTTAGAAGGTAAAAAGTCCCTCAGACTCCTGAGCTAAGCCTGGCTGGGAAGGACACTTCCAGATGTTTCTTGAGCTCACTTGCAACAACTGCACTAACTTCACCCCGGGTGACTGTGGGGCCGTTCGCTGAATGAGCAGCTGAGCTAGTGAAGCTGGAAGAGCCCTGTGGGCGTCCCGGTTGGTTTTCGCCCTTCAGGCACCTTCCCACCCCACCCCACTCTACACCAGAGGCCCAGAAGTTCCCTGGGCCCTGGAACCTTCCACACCTGCCCTCAGGACAACCAATCAGCCTCCTGACTCACACTCCACCTACACTCCTATCACTGGCGAGCCCCCTTCCCTCACCTGAAGGTCTCAGTTTTCTCACTGAAACATTTCTGTCCTTGGGCCCCATTCCCAGAGCCTTCTTCACTTTCCTCCCTCTTTAGGAAGGTTCCTTAGATCAGCTCAAGTCAGTGCCTCAACATGACTTGTGCAACCTTCGCCCTTGTTCACATGGCCTGTGTCCTAAGGAGACCTCCTTGCTGAGCCTTGAGGAGTGTGAACAAGGCTGTCAGCAGGGGGCCCCAGGTCCCCCTTTGTCCTGTAGTCTGAGCTGTGCTAGGTGCTGGGAGGGGGCTTTCTGTTGCAAGTAGGCTTAGGCACTGTCCTAGATCTAGGGACACAGGCTCTCCACAGGGATGGAGAGGAAGAAGCGGTAGAAGAAAGTTACCCTCACATCTCTCCTTGAGGTTAGGTCTCTACTAGCCAGGAAAAAGCCAAATTGGGCCAGAATCCAAGGCTCTGACTTCCTACTGCCTGCTTAACTGCCCTTGCCTGGCCTCCAGGTGTAATGTGACATGCTGGGGATGAACAACCAGAGAAAATCAAGGTCTCGCAGTTGCAGTCCAGGAGTTTGCAAAGCCACTGCAGTGGAGCCAGCTGGGAAAGCACTACAGAAAAACAGCCCAAACTGGGTCATCTAATCTCAAACATGACGAGCACAGGCCATGAGCCCAGCGAAGGAGAACCTCAAGGCCTTCGCTGCATGGACAGGAAGGATGAGTTCTGACCCACAAGAAAGGGTGAGACTCCCTGGGACAGTGATGCAGGGGGCCCAGAAACCCAAAGCACAGCCCCTGCAGCTGGACCACAGACAGAGCCTCAGCTCATCACCACCATCAGTTCAGCTTTCTCTTCCTTCTTGGATTTACTTGGGCCCCCATCCCCCACCACCCTCCTTTCGGCAAGGTCTCCTCAAGGGCACCTGGAAGGTGAGCATGGAGTCATGTCTAGGTAGAGAGTCTGGGCACCAACACCTAGCCGTCCCTCTCCGTTCTGAGTTGGTTTCAGATCTCTGTTGAGAATGACTGTCCCATTTCCTGTCGCAGCTCTGGGCCCCACTGCTAGGACCTGCGGTCTCCATGACCCTTTGGGTGGGGCGGGTGAGGATGTGAGGAGGAAATATTACTGCTTTCTTCTATAAATACCTCAGAAACAGGGGCAGTGAGGGGGTTGCTGAATATAGTATCTGGTCATGGATCTTGGTGTTTATGTGTGAGAAAAAGGAAGGAGGTGAGAAGTGTTTATATCAGAATCACCTTGGGACCCATTAAAAACACCATGTGCAGGCTTCGTGCTGGGCAGACAGAGCCAGAATCCCCAGGATGTGCATGAGAAGGTGCCCTGGCATCTCCAGCATTTACCTGCTCATTCTTATATCCTTCTGCAGCCCTCCTGTGTACCTTCAACTGCCTAACTGGGTTTGCTTGTTTTTTATTTTCTTGAACAAATGTTTCACTGTGAAGTTCAGGCTGGCTTCCAATGTGCGGCAATCCTCCTGCCTCAGCCTACCAAGCGCTGGGATTACAGGAATGCACCACTATCCTTGGCTTGACCTCAAAATTGGAAACAAAGTCAAGAGATGAGAGGCACTCACAGATGCACATCAGTTCTTCCTTCTCCAGACTAGGAGCCTCCAGTTTCCATGGGCCCTTCTGAAGGCATGTAGACTGAAAGCCCCACCTTTTTAGCTACCCCCACCAGGCCCATCCTCAGCAGGACTCCATGAAAGCAGCTCTCTCCCCTCACAGCTTCCGTGGGGTCCGTCCCTCCCTCCCCCTTGTGACACACAAGTTCCACCGCTTTGGAGTCTATAACTGGTGTCATAGGGTTGGATCTCATGTGGACCATGTTTGAATATAGCTTCTATTTCCCTCCACGACTGAGGTTTCGATCCTCCCTCCAGTGACTGTGGAAGAAGGCAGCTGTCTGCTCCCCTCACCCCAGGACCCTTCCACTTAGGGCAGGTCTCTGGCAGGTGATGGGTTTATAGCACCCAGCATTTCCCTGACCGAGTCCAGCTCCGCCTTCTCTGTGCTCACTCCCTCAGCAGCCACGACCATCAATACCTTTTCTCTGGCTTCGTCCACCGTCGCCATCACTCTCCAGACCAGGAGCCTCCAGCTCCTAGCTCTGCTTCCACCATTACTGTAACCCAGCCATCAGTACCACCTCTGCCGACAGCTATCACCATCACCACCATCACCACATCACACTGTCACTGTCAATGCCACCACTACCACCTGGTACCACAGTTCCCATCGTCACCGGCTCCACAAGCACTACTGTGTCTGTCATCACTTCTCTCTTAAAATCTGCATGGGCACGGTCTGGAAGCCTATCCTATCATCGACCAAAGCCTGACTCAGACCTCCACTGTGCTTGACTGTTCTTGTCCAGGATGTCACAGGAATTGCCCTGTCTGCTGAGGGTGGTGACCTTCAGAAGACACTCACCACTGGGGCAATCCCTATAGGGACCCTGTATTTCTGGAGCGGGCTCCCTTTAGGGACCACACAGCTGGAGGACTTTTACTGCCACATTGCAGGGGGGGTCTCCTCAGGGGCTCCACACTGAAGAAGAGCCTTCCTACTCAGCGCTTAGACTGATGGGAGAGCTGGTATTTCCTTGGGGACCACCACATTGCTGGGGGAGGCACTTCTTCAGGAAGCCTTTTTCTCACGAGAACAGGAAAGAGCCTCTCAGAGAGCCACACTCTGAGGAGGACCTTCTACAAACAGCATTTGACTGGCAGGCAAAGCTGCCCCTCATGGAGGTCTAAAACTGCCAGAAGGTATAGGAGCACCCATGGGCCAGGCCGCCATGAAGGGAAATGCTTCTTCAGGGGACTGTCAGAGAAGGCAGAGCTACAACTCCTACTACAGACCCAAGGACGATGGAGCCGGTTCCCAGCAGTTATCAGACTGGGTGGCCACACTGGCTACCTCCTGGAGAAGGTGGCTCTGGGCTGAAGAGGCCCCTTATCCTCCTGTCTCAAGGTTCCAGTTTCTCAGGGACAGCCCAGCCCATGTGCAGCTCAGGCGTGGCTGGTGGGTGTGTGCCAGATCACATTGTTTCCATCGCTGCTCCCTATTTCCAGGTCATGTCCACCCCGCCTGGCGCCAGCCCCTGCCCTGGCAGTCCTGAGGGCAGACACAGGCCCGGGCACTCCAGGCCAGGAATGTGTGGAGAGATGTCCTTGGCTGGACCCTGCAAGAGGCCTCTTCCCGGCAGGGCCAGGAGCCCAGGTGTCTTCCACCCACTCTCTTAGCCTGGCGGACAGTCACCTTGGAGGGCTGTGACCCTGGAGGACTATGTGGTGATGAGAAGTGCCATCACTGGGGACTTGCACTGTTATTTCACTCCGCTCTATCCAGCTATATTGGAAAGTCCCTCAGAATCTCACTCCATCTTGTCAGGTTTCACTTTCAAAGTCTCACTGGAAGCTCATCCTCTCTAAGAAATTACCCCCAGTATTTTTGGGTTTGTTTGCTTGTTTTGTTTTTTTCCATAAGAGAACAACTCAAATTATCATGGAGTCTGAACTTGACTTCGAAATTGATCCTAACATCAAATATTCATTGCATCTAACCTTAACCAGATAAACCTAAACCTGGACTTACAGTCACCCTCCAACCCCATCTATGGCTTTCAGGTAAATTCTGGTGGCTGACCTCAGCCCCTCTGTGGTGGTTTCAGTTTTCAGAGACAATAACTGTTTCCTTGAAGCTGCGTGTGTGTTTACTTTGTTTTACCACAAGTCCCTTTCATCACAATTCCTTTCCATCTTCTCTAGGGAACAGAGAAAATAAGAAGTGGTCTCTGGTTCCCCAGGTTGGAAACTTTCAGTCTGGGGCTCAGAGGAGGCCCTCAGCCGCCTAGTGGGGCCCAGACGTTACTGCACCAGTGTTTTGCCCTCAGGCGCTCAGGATAGTTGGAATTTGAATGGTGATGTGTGTGAGTGGCAGGAGCCACTAGGAGTGCACATCAGGTCTTTGGAGCATCTGTGTGTCACCTCAGACACTAACCAGGAGGAATGACACCCTTCCTGATTCATGTCCCTCTACATGCTGGTGTCATTTCAGCGCGGCTCCATCCATTCCCACGACACCAATCCTGGGCCCTTCCCTGCATTCCTGTAATTCTTCAGCTCATCTCTGATTCCCTTTCCCTCTCACTCCCCTTCTCTTGTTTATTTTCCTGTTTTCTGTCTTTCTTGATTTTCCATCTGATTTATCTGTGCCTCTCTTTTGCTCCTTTCCCCCTTTCTCAGCCAAGTCTTCAGCATCCTATGCCTGTTTGTAAAACTTACTCTTCTCTGACAAAGCAGGCCATCTCAAGACTGACTGTCAGTCTTTCCTCTTTAACCAGAAACTGGAGCTGCACCTCTACTTGTCTTTTCCACAGCAGAACCTGGGTCACAATAAAATCTAAAAATATCTCAGGGAGGAAGACCTCGCAGACCCCAACTGTTGTTAACAAAGGAGGAAGACTGACACCTCCAGCACGAAGGCTGTTTTCCAGGTGACCTAGACTATTAGTGAAGGAGCTAGGAAGGTGACTGGTGCTTTGCCTCTTCTCAGGCTGTGCCTTTTCTTTTCCACCCCATCCTCTGACTTCAGTTGAATCTGATTTTGTTTCTCCAGGTTAGCCAATGATATAGAAACACAGGGTCAATAATCTTTAGGCACATGGAAAAGTGTCTAGAATGGCAAGGCCAAGTTTTCGATGTGGAAAAGGATGAATGAGGTCTAATGAGTTGAGTTAGAAGCAAAGGAAAAGACTAAGCAGAACTACAGAGATGTTGTTGTCCTGGATAGCTAACTACATGGATGGAGGAGTGAACAGACCGAACAAGTTCTGAGGATGATAATGGTGTGATTCCCACACTGACTCATTCAAATCTTCTCAAGGTTCCAATGAAGTAACCAGAATACTAGACATAGATATGGAAAATGTGCAGAATCACTGAGAGTTCAGAAGAGAACCATCACATCCAGAAATCCAGGAGATTCCTGTAAGATGATGCACTGAAAGACAACAACCCTGAAGGGAAGTGAGTAGGAGGGAGCTTCAGCCCGCCTGCTGTTCCCTAATTAGAGGGAAGGCAGTTACAGGAGAAGGTACACTTCTAAGCTGTAGCAACACTTCACTCTGTAGAGCAATACTGGGAGTAGAGGCACTAAGAAACCTTCTATTTGCAGTGGCAGTGACATCCTGAAGAAAGACAATGGTGTCTGCACCTCCACTTAAAATATTGGGACCACCGTGAATTAAACTCATACCCCAAGATCCTACCTCTTGATGCTATCACATTGGGGATTAACTTTCAACATGAGCATTGAAGAAGACACATTCTGACCATACCAATGGGCAATGATTCAACCCATGGAGGAAGTCTGGGATTTAAATCTGTGTGATTACCAGAGCCAACAGGAAAACAAGTACAAAACAGCTTTCTTAACCCAGTTTCCCTCTAGTACCACTACGGTTCTACCTCTCTTCCTACTTTGAACGATTATCAGTCACCTTACCAATTTAAGATCTGACTGCAAGATATGTATACCTACTAAGAAGGGATAATGGGGATTGAGAACAGAGGTTGCACTCGTCTGACAAATACCAGGTCTTGTGAGTGTACCCTCAGGAAGAAGCTGAGAAATGCAGCATAAATTCAAAATAAAGCACCGTAAGGAAGAACCAGATGACAAATACTTTTTTTTTTTTTTCAAATACTGAGGACAGGAAGCAGAAGAAATGTTGAGAAACACTGCTTTATAGTCTTTAATAATTCTAGAGTATGTGGACTTTGTAAAAAAAAAGATACAAAAGATTAGATGAGGAAATATTGGATGGACATGGAAAGGAAGAACATTTAGAGCTGAAGAGAAAACAAGAATTTAAAAGAGAATAAAGAAACTAGAAATATTATAGTAGAACTGAAATCTTCATTAGAAATAGAAAGGGGAATTTGGCATGCAGAATGTAGAATGAATGATGGGAAGGATATCTGAGAAGCTTCTCAGAATGACCAGAAAAAGAATAAGAAAATGCAATGATTAAAAGAGAATGTGATGTTCATGGTAAGGAGGAAATATAGTGAAGATGACAGTTCTTTTCAACTTCATCTACAGATTCAAAACAGTACCAATCAAAACCACAGCAAGTTATTTTGTTGATACAGATGGGCTAATTTTTTAAGTTCATATGCGAAAAAGATTTATAACAAATCTTTAAGCAAAAGATTATAAACAAAAGATTTATAACAGCCAACATAATATTGAAGAAGAAGTCAGAAGACTGGTTTCAAGATTTACTATGAAGTTATAGTGATCAAGCTAGTACAGTATTAGTGACAAAATGGACAAAATAAAACCAGTAGAACAGAATTAAAAACTTATAAATAAGCCCTCATAAACATAGTCATCTTATCTTTGACAGAGGATAAAAGGGATTATGATAAAACAAAGATTATTTTTCCAACGAAGTACTGGGATGACTGGACATTCACATGCGATTTTTAAAAATCCAGATACAGACTTTTCACTTATTGCATAAATACATTTAAAATGAATCTTAGATCTAAATGTAAAATGCAAAGCTATAAAACTACAGAAGATAAGAGAGTAGAAAATTCAGACATCTTTGAGATTGGTGATAACCTTTAAAATATAATACCAAAGACACAATAAATGAAATATTTGACAAACTGGACTCCGTAAAATTAAAAACTTCTGCCCTGTAAAGGACACTGTTAGACAAATGAAAAGAAAGCCATAGACTGGGAGAAAATGCACTAAAGGACTATTAACCCAAAATATCAGACAAAGGGCTATTATCCAAAATATCAAAACACTGAAAATTCAACAATGTGAAAATAATGCAATTTTTTTAATGGCTAAAGGTATCAGCAAGATACTTCACCAAAGAAAATATATGGATGGCAAATAAACAGAAGAAAAGATGCAGCACATCCCATCACATCAGAGAAATGCAGATTGAGATACCATTCCACACCAATCAGAATGACGGAAGTAGAGAGCATTGATTCCACCACGTGCTGGCGAGCATGTGGAGCAACAGAAGATGTCATTCCGTGGTGGTGGCGATGTAAAACAGTGCACCCACTCTGGAAGACAGTTTGGCAGCTTCTTACAGAGCTAAACATGCAGTGCTACCTTGGTTCATGAACTTAAGAAAGAACTAAAGCACCACTGTACTTGGATCATACAACTTAACAACTAGGTTTCTTGATTATTTATCCAAGTGGAAAACTGATATTCACACAAAAACCTGCACATAGTTTTTATAGCAGCTTTATTAATAATTGGCAAAATCTGAAAGCCACCAACATGCCCTTTGGTACACGAATGTGTAAACAACTGTGGCACATGAAAACAATGGAATATTCAGCACTAAAATGATCTATCATACCATTGAAAGACAGAAGAACCTTAAATACATATTACAAAATAATGAAACCAATCCGAAAAGGCTGCTTACATACTGCATGATTTTAACTATACGACATTCTAAAAAAGGCAAAATTAAGGGACCAACAAAAAGAGTTGTGATTCCCCAGGATTAAGGGGGTGGAAGGATGAACACGTGCAGCTCGGAGGCTGTTTAGAGCACTGACAGTGTTGTTCACAATCCTACCTTTAAAATGCAAACCCATCAAGCAGCCATCTATGTGTGGAGCTTATTGTTAGAGGTTCCAAAGAGTATTTTATTTATGCTCCTGTCCCAGAAGAAGGATAAAATCTTAGACATTATTCAGCAACAAAGAAATCAAGAAAAGGAGAACACTCACTGCGACCAGTAGTGAGTACAGCTAAATATAGACAGGGCTTGAAGTAATTGTGATTAGTAACATTTGAGCAAAAATGATTGGAGTGCAAAACTGGAGTGGAGCTATCGGGGACCAATGTCATCAATTCTATGTGCATTCTGTATTCTGGATTCACTAATTCTTTGAATATAACGAACTGACTTAAGTTGTTAAGGTAATAACTTGTAAATATCTACATAGGAATGTCCATATATAAAATTCACTGAGTGGTATATTTATGGTTTATGCATTTTATTGCATGTAACTTATAACTTTGTTAAAACAAAGAAAGAAAATAAAAATACCATAAGTTCTACTTATTCCCTGGAATCTCACTGCTAAAAAGACCACTTTAAGGTAACTACTTATCCATATAGCCTCTTTATATGAGTGAGAAAATGTTGTCCACTTCCTCAGTATCCTTTACTTCCATCCCTTAAACTCTGTAGCAATAAATGTACACTTTTTGGTGGCTATAATGAAATAACACCCCATCTGCTAGCATATACAACCTTCAATGTACAACCTGCATCCTGTTATGGCTGAGCCTTGCCTGCCCATCCGGCCTCACCCTCTTTTGGCTCAGTCTCAGCGTCCATCAGAGATGGAAGCAGATGGTACTGTTTTCTTGCCTACTTGATGAAGTTCATCAATCCTGGCTTGTTTGCTGCCAAACTTAATTCCTATAGCATTAAATGATAGATTTCTTTGTGTAGGGACAGTCTGTCAGAGAGTTTGCTCTAAAATCCCTTGCCACATTGATCAAAAATGGACAGATCCCTCGAGACAGCTGGACAATCCCTGTCTTCTCACCTATTCCACATATCCTGGAGCCCGTTGTGGATCAGGAAGGAGCCTACTGTTGATCACAGCTATCCTGTGTGTGGCCAGAGACCCCAGTGTGGGCAGCAAACTCAAGGGCATGTCTCCCCAGGAGGCCAGGAAGCCTGGTCACCAGCAAGAGGCATGCAGCTTACTCAGGCCTGCTCTGCTTCCTGGTGTCCACATCTAACTGATTCCACACTGACTAAGCAAAGCCCATACCTCTGCTTTCTCTTTTTTCCCTGAGGTAGTGACACTTATTCCAAGAACTTGATGGTGCCTTTATTCTCATGAATTGTAAGCTTCTTTAGTATTGATGTCCCTTGAAAACCCCACAATTCTTATAGAATCAATTGATCAGTCAGTCATCTTTTGAGAAATAAAGTTAACTGACTTTAACAGCTTTTGAGAGGTCAGTGGTCCTAGAATTTGAGTGTACTTGTCTCTATCACCAAATAAAATAAAATATGTAACAAATAAAATATGTAAGAGACAAAATTCTTCTGCAGATTACTCTGCCCCAGGATGTATGTGCCAGTCTAGTAAATGTTGCTAGTGATGGAGAAAGGGAATCAGAGACAGACAGACCAACAGACAGACAGGGACAGATAGACAGAGAAACATTACCCTCAAATGAGATAAAATACTTATGACTGATGTTCACCATGGTCAATCATGTTAGTGCCAAAGAGTGTTAGCAAGAGGGTCTGAGAACCTCCCCCATGAAGAAAATGATAGGCTGTGTGTAAAATCTGTCTGTCTGATCCTGCAAACGCATTTCAGGGGAGGGAAATCTGGTTAGAATTTATTTGAAAGACAGAAAGGAAGGAAGGGAGGGGGGAGAGAAGGAATGAAGGAAAGGAAAGGAAAAGAAAGGAAAGGAAAGGAGGGAAGGAAGAAAGAGAGAAGGGAAGAAAGGAAGAAGGGAGAGAAGGAAAGAGGAAGAAGGAGAGGGAGGGAAGCAGGATGCAGGAGGAAGGGAGATTAGGGACAATAGAAGGAAGAGCAGGAAAGGAGACAAGTTGGCAGCAGGTGGATGTCGTGATACCTAAGTGTGATGTAACATTTGGAGGATCAGTTGACTCATCCTGGGCTCCTCGATGTCATGAAATTTCCTCCCATTGCTTATTCTAAAGCAGTGCTTCTCCATGGAGATTTAACAATGTTTGGAGACAATTTTGCTTGCCCGATTCCCTGGGAATTTGCTACTTGCTTCTCATGCTGAAGGATGTTGTTAAACATCCTACAATGTACAGTACAGTCCCTTTATTACAGGAACTACCCCACCCAAAGTGGTAATAGTATTGATTTGGAGAGATTCTTTTAAATAACCAAAGCTGGGCTTAAATCATAATGGGATCTGATAAAAACAAGCACCAAAAACCTGTTGGCAGGCTTCACCTTAATTTCCTCTGGTAGCAACCTGCCCCAGATGGTCTAATTTTGCTATTCTCTTCCACAATACTCAACTGCATGGTAATACAAAAGAACCTGTCTCAACGAATGTGGAGACTTTTTCTCTTTCTGGTTGATTGTGGTCAAAAGCCGTAAAGGCAAGGGAAGAAGAGAGAAAGGAAGAGAGGAAAGGAGAGAGGAATAAAAAGAGAAGAAGAAGGTGATGAAGGAAGAGGGAAGGAGGGAGGCAGGCCTACAGCCTTCCTAGATTCCTATTGAGACCATGTGGGCTCTAGTGTCTGTCAGACACATCAGACCTTCTCTTAGTTTGAGCTCTCTGCTTCAGAAGCCAACACCCCTAAGCTAAAGCCACACTATCTCATGGCCCTGGTGTCTGTTAGGCTCACTCACACTCCAGGGGCAAGAGACAGTGCCGAGAGTTTGATCTTACCTAAACTGAAAGACAAAAGAATATAAAGTATGATAACAGAATTATACCAATACAGTCATAAAATATAACATGAGTGTGCAAGTGCACAGTTATAGAAGAAAATCCGATGAACACAATGGGGCCAGGGTCCTGTGAAAGACACACGGGGCCTGCCCTCGTTTCTAGAAGCACCCAGCCTGCCCCAGCACCTGTCTGGGCAGCTCACCAGCTGGGAGATCAGCATTGTGGAAACTAAAGGAAATTTGGCAGGAATCTCCTTCCTCTTCCAGGAAAGAGTCTATCTTTTTAATAAATTATTTTTCTATCAAAGCCTGCTGTTTTCACCGGGGAATCTCATTTTCTTACTCTTGTGTGCTGATATCATTCTGTGTCGCTTCTGTTCTCTATCTCAGACATCCAGGATCAGATGGAGCCGCACCCACAGGTTGTAAATCAAGCCAGAGAGTGTCCTTGGCTCCTCTCCAGGTGTGAGGTGGATTCTAGGATCTTTGGCAGCTCAAGCTGGGCCTGCCTCTCTCAGACACCAAAAGTCCAAAAGCTAGGTTTTGCTGTTCAGACACATGAGGAGGAGGATGTGAAGGGATGATGCTTGATGATGAAGATTTGATTTGTGACACTTCAGAGGCCTTCCTTAACTTCTTAAAACAATAAGGACAGCCTCCGGAGCATACACAAGATATGAGCCATCTCTACCTGACAGCCTGTCTTCTCTTCTTATACCAGCTGGGGGCTGGCATGGAAAAAGGGAACATGACGGGGAGCCCCAGTGGAAACTGGCAATAGCACAGAGGGAGCACGACAGTCTCTCACATCTGCCTCTGATAACAAAAATACATGAATGGCTATAATTATGTGACCATTGCAGAAGACACACATAGGGGCAGAAGACCTAGAAGACAAAGGATGAGTCAAAATATGCCAAGCAAACATGGAAAAATAAAAAGCAAACAGAAGTCACAATCATATCAACCAAACAATATGACTGTGTGAACGATTACCTACTAATTGCTAAAAGTCACATTTGCCTCCAAAGCCATAAACCTTTGTGTACCTGTTAGCATACTGTTGGACTTTGTAGAGCAAAATCTGCTAAATATGCAAGGATAAATTGGTGTGAGCATCATGTGATGGGAAATTAAGCATAACCACTTCAGTATTTGACTAAAAAATAACTACAAAAACAAGGGTATGGAACATCTGGATAATATAGTTGATAAATAAAGTATTTATTCTTCATATTCAACAACAGAATACACCTCCTGTTCAGGTTTCTATTACACAATAAAAATGATCATGTCTTAAGACTATGAAGAATGCCTAATTTATTCAAAATAAAATTCTCAAAGTGACGACTGTAAGAGGGCTGGGGATTTAGCTCAGTGGTTCCAGCGCCTGTCTTGCAAGTGCAAGGGTCCGGGTTCGATTCCTGGTAACCACAGACAACAATGCCAGGTGTGGAGACTCATGCCCACCAGCAATCAGTACCACATACCACAGTGCTGTGCATGATGGCCATGCCTGTAAACCAGCACTCGGGAGGCAGAGGCAGGAGGATTGCTGTGATGTGAGTTTGAGGCTGAGCTCAGGGCCAGACTGAACTACAAAGTGAGACCCTGTCTCAAAAAAAAAAAAAAAGTTAAAACTGTAAGAAACATGTATTTTCTGGTTAAAACTCAATTAAGTATTAATAAAGAAAGCTGGAACAAAACAAACTTCAACTACTTAGGAATTTATTCTCATCTCCTGAATAACTCCTGGGATAAAGAGGAAATCATTTCCTCAATGAAGGACTTTTAAGGAAATGATAATGAGAAAGTCAAAACATCCAAGTTTATACATACCATATGATTTCCATTAAGCAAAACAAACAAATCCATAGCAAAGAGTGGAAATAAAACATATAATAGTGTTAACGATACTCATCTCAGAGCAAATTTGAGTGCCAGCTAGAAGCGAGGGTCCTTACAGTGTTTTTAAATATTTCATTCCCAACACATGTCAGGTCAGAATGAGTGACCTCTCGTGCAGGGGAAAACACTGAAGCTCCAATGGGCGCAGCTTTGGAATGCACCATTATCTAATGAGCACAGTGAGGTAGTGGCCCAGTCTGATGCCACACATGCAAGTGTTCTTTCAGATGAAAGATTTTCACTCTTCTCTGCACCAAAGCCCTAGATCTCTCCAAGAAACACTGGGGTGTAGGACACAGATTGTTCTTTTCTTTTAATCTATGGATTTTATCAGCACATTTTATGTACACATCATGATCACAATCAACATTGAAAATTTGTACCTATATGACACAACTTATTTCTGACTTTTCCCCTGATTCCCCTGCCCATCCTACAACCCCCCACCCTGCATATACATAAGCTTTGTTTCTTTTTTTTACCATCAAACATTTTTCTCCCATGTTATATACCCCATCCCCTCTACCATTTGAATATTTGCTGTTTCATAGTATCTGTCATACACTCTATAACTCATTTATATCTTCAGCTTCTCATATCAGAGAAAAGATATGATGGTTACATATCTGTGATCTATTTATTTCACTTACTAATATGTCCATAAGGTACATCCATTTGAGTATAAATGACTCCGACTTATAGGACACAAATGGTTCTTAAGGGCTCCTTCAAGCTCAGGGATTTTGAGACTGAAAAAACAAAAGAAGACACAATATAGCCCTCAGTTTGCCCCTTCTGCCTGGAAAACTAAACTTTGCTTCCCTAGAAAGTTCAGGATTGGTCCACAGCAAAGGGGAATACGGATCATCATGAGCTGGGGTATGCTATCAGACCATGCCAGTATGTGTCAGTTTGAGCATGTGACACGTGAGTATCAGAGACCTGCAGATCAAAAGACTGCTATCCTCAGAGAACTCTTGGAGAGCAGCTGGCACACCATCCCGATAACAGTGTAACCAGGCACTGCGGGTGGAGGCATTCTAGAGCTTCATGGGGCTCAAGGACCCAGGAGAGGAACTGGCCTCTGAATGATGTATTGGTCAGCAGAGAAAAGGTGTTCTTGCTAGATTAGTGACAGGGGCAAATCCATGGGGACTGAGGTGAGTATAATGCTGATGACAGGAGTTTCAGCATAAAGTTGAAGTCAGCTGTGCCTTCAGCTGATGGGTGGTCAGATCTTTGGCTTCCATGATTCCTGGGAATGTTTGGGCTCCTAGCAACAAAAGGCACTCTTCTCGCCCTCTGTATACCTTCTCAAAGGCCTCTGCAGAACGTGGGGTGTCCTTAACACTCCCATATTCTCTTCTGGCAGCATTTTCGCAGCCTTCCTACCTCTGTAGTATTTTAGTTTTGGGGGTGTTTGAGGCACACTTTGGAAAAATGAAATTTGTGGTGATACATGACTAGGTTGAAATATTTAAAGCATCTTGTAACCGCATTGGTAGTAGGGGTGGAATTGTGTGGGTGCCTTTGGCCCAGAGCCCAGATCTTTAGGGCTTTTTCATAGCCAGGACTCGTACTTCAGAAGTGAGGCAACCTCCTGCCTTCCATATTGTTTCAGCTGCTTTTGAGGAACCAAGATAGTCCCTGTCTTCTCCATCAGATGGAAGAGTCCCAAGGCCAATGACTAGGTCTCCATTGTCTGGGCATGTGGTCTGTATTCTCCCACCCTCTTCAGCATAGTTTCACCCCTAGTTCCCTGACATTTTGGAGAAATGGACAGCGTTGTGGCTTGCAGACCAGGAAGGCTGGAACATTAGCTGCATGGAATGTTAGAGATCCTCTAGCCCAGCATTTCCCAACCACCAGTCCACAGACAGGCATAGGGCCAGTACATATTTTTACTGGTCTGCATAATTTTTCCTCCCCCACATTTCTTACCTCCTAAATGTTATAAACTGAAACATACCACATGGCTTTCAGCCCCTTTAGACAGATCCATGAGTCTGGCTGAGATTCCCACAGAGCCAAACAGAGACATGGCATTGTTGCCTTGGTTCTGGAACCGAATCTTGTCTTCTCCCAGCATGCAAAAAGCATTTGGAAGCTCCTCCACCCTGCTTTATTGACTCCAGTTGCCAGGACAAGTCATTTGCTTACCTGTAAGGTGTGCATAAGTGATATCCTGTTGTTGGTCTAGCAAACTCCAGTTCACTGGGTATCACTTCCCTTGGGAATCTTGATTAACCTTCCTTTTCTGAAGGTCAGCTGGTTGCTCTGTTCTGTGGCCTGGCTTTAGCAAACTATACACTCATCTCATACATAGACCCACACAGGTTCAGCCTCTGGGCAGGTCTAGTCTTTTTGTTTCACTAAATTTGAACTCCTTGGAAGAAATAACCTCAATTCCTCTACCACATTTTCTCAAAGCTGACACAGTCCTGGCATCCAGCAGATGTCCAGTAAATGTCCACTGAACAAATGGATGAGTAGACAGAGGAACGGATGGACGGATGGGTGGATAATGGATGGTTGGATAATGGATGGTTGAAAGGACATCAGAATCAGGAGCACGTGTTTCTGACTAAGATCCTCTCAGAATGCTGTATCCAGATCCAATCTCAATTTTTGTACCATGTTAGGTGAAATGTGTATCATGTAATCAAAATGGAAAGATTTGAGGACCATGTGCTTGTTATTTCCCTCACCTTTCTCTCTTCCAAGGAGAAAGGAGAGAATTCAAGATCCCTTCTTTAGATCCTTGGAGTCCAGAAGTCACCCTGGCCTTGTGATGAATGCAACCTCAATGTTCACTATATAGTGTGTGTGTGTGTGTGTGTGTGTGTGTGTGTGTGTATAGTATGTATGTATGTATGTATGTATGTATCTATCTATCTATCTATCTATCTATCTATCTATCTATCCACATACTATATACTCGGAGAATTTACTGAAGCCATGGGTGACATTGACATTATGAGTAAAGTTCATGACATATACATTAAATCTCAGTAAATCTCTTTAAAAAGGAGAATATCTGTTCATTTAATTGTGCCCTCTACTGGGGCAATTTCTGCCACTCCTGGAGAGATCTGGAACAGCTGAAAGAGCTACAGGTAAGAGATTCATGTCCCCTTAGTCTCTTAACTGAAGGACAGGTAACTGTCTTGAAAAGGACAGTATTCTCTAATGACTCACCCCAGCTCATGCTAGTGATTAGATGCTCTTCTCCATCCCTTATAGAAGTTACATCAGAAAAATTTCTCACTTGACAACAGAGTCAAAGTCTATGAAGACAATTTAGTAATTACATAGTACCCTCAGTACAGTTAGAAAACCTAGTAGCAAGTTGGTTAATAAAGGTGCAAGTGAACAGGTGCTGTGAAATTCAGAGACAACTGTCATGTTCAGGGCAGGCAGACTGTGGGAGGCTTGGTAACAGATCTTTGGGAATGAGGAAGTGGCCAGGAAGAGCAACAGGAGATGCCAAATGCTATGTCCAAGCTCTTCCTCCACTCTTTGAGACCTATTCTTTGAGTCTGGTCAGTCCACACCTTTCTTCTGCTTCCTCAGGGGATTCAGACACCCAGGTATTTTGGATGGCCCTTATGGACTGCAGAGCTAGGCAGAGGCTGGTCCAAGTCCAGGCCAAGAAAGATCCTAGCTGTGGTCACAGGGAGATATGGGCCTGACTCTTGATATGACATGACAAGTTCCCCACCATTGCCCCATGCTGGCTCCTGGCCATCCAGATAATCATCTCCTGTCTTCTTTCTTCGAGGACTTGGTTCCATCTCATTATATATTTTTTTCTCTATCCCTTTCCCCCACCCCTGCTCTCATTTCCTCTTTCCATGGTGCAAGGGAATTTCAGCTGGAACAACCTGGAGTGTGCGGTGGGCCTGGGGGGGCATCCAGAGGTTGCTGGAGCTGGGAGGGTCCCAGGCAGGGGCTGACTAATGTGTCACTGCCAGGTCTTGGCAGGGGCTGCAGCCCTGGGAGGTTGGGAGCAAGGGCTGCCTGGGAGGTAGGAGGTGGAGGGCCGCCTGACTCCTGAAATCCTCCAGAGGAAGAGACCCAAGGTGGGGGTGGGGAGGCCACTGGAGCTTGGAAAGGAGATTCTTACTGGTCACTTCCTGTCTAAGCTCCCAGGGTCTTTGGTGGGATCTCTTAGCTCTGGCTTAAAAGGTACCAGCCCTGCCAAGAATTCTCTTTTCTCTTTTTCTTTCTTTTTTTGCTAAATCAAATAATAAAGGAACTGTGTCTATCTCTATTCCCATGTAGCCAAGTCTGAACCTTGGCTGATCCTGGAAGCCAACCAGGTACGTGGAAAGAGGAAAAAGCGACAGCCAAAGAAAATGAAGTGGTGCCTTGAAGGCCAGATGGGGGCCTTTGGGCAGGGATCTCCAGGAGGCCCTGGACTAATAGGCTAAGGAAAGGGGCTCTGTCTGGCCTTGGAATAGAGAGGGGAAGCAAGTAGGGGAATGTCTTCCACAGCAGGGGTCACTGTCAATGGTCAACTGAGGCCAGAGCACAGGCAGTCTGAGCACGGGTGATAGGACTGCCTCGGACTTCCTGGAGGCCACAGAGATCACATCTCCAGGCCTGATGGAGGACAGTAGGGTGGGGTGCTGGGTGATCTTAGTAGGAGGAAGGACTTTCAGTGCTTGAACCAGCTCCCAGTCTGGCCCCCTGCCTCAGCTCATTCTAGCCTGAAACTCACTCTAGCCCTTTCTTCTGCTTCCTGATTCCCAGGTCCTCAGCTTGCCAGAGTCTGCCCCTGAGAAGTAGCATGTTTGGCACCTGGAAAGATGTGGTGGTAGGTTTGAGGAGAAGGAGCAGTATCTCCTCCTCTGGGCTTTTCTTGAAAAGAAGACACATGCCTGCCACTCTGATGTTCTCACTGCCATTCTTGCTCATCCCTTTCTCCAAGCTTCTCCACTGTTTCTTCCTTGACTGAGAGCCC